>WEIS01033510.1:0-10072 GCA_013389965.1 Todus mexicanus | reverse complement strand
AAAAAAAACCAAATACAGTGCATACCTAGAGATCATCAGTACATAAGTGAGAGGAACACAGCCCAAGTAAAAGTATTTGCATATCCTCTAGCTGTTTTAACATCGCCCTTCGCAAGCTACCCAAAGCCGCTCTGGCTCTGCGCAGATTATCTGACAAGCACTGGGCTAAATCGTAGCTTCGCCCCAGGGACGAGGAAATGGCCCTTGTGCCGCTTCCCTTGAAGGGGCAGGAGGGCAGGTTACACCCCGAGAACCAGCGTTTGCCTTCCCGTGCACCCCAAACGGGCAGCAGATGCTCCCGGATCACTGACGCGGCCCCAGCGCCGTGACTCGGGCTGCGTCTCCCCTTGGCAGGCTGCTCCCGCTACCAGGTCCCTTATTTGCAGGCAATTTGCTCAGCGCGCACCGCCGAGTTAACAGGCCAAGCTTATTCTTGTTACGGCTTTATCATTGGTTTCATCTGGACTACAAACATCCATCTATCAATAAATAAAATCATTGGTTTAGCGCTCACGTAAAAATTACAACCGCCTCCCCCTGGTAACCGCTGCGAAAGGTCTTTGTGTTACCCCCGGCGCAAGCCTCAAGAAAATTCCTTCCTCTTCCTTCAAGCTCAGTAAGGTTTCAAGTAAGAATTTGAAGTACTGCTTGGACAAGACACAGGGTTGGTTTGGAACCGTGTTTCTGGCTACAGGGTCGAAATACTTCCACGCTTCCGCACTTGGCTGTCTGAAGTGCGTGACTGCGCCGTTCCCACCAGCGAGCAGCAGAAGGGGAACCGAACAGCCCTTGCTGTTGGGTTTCCTCTCCGGGTGACCGAAACAGTCCTTTTTACAAAGCCTATCAATCTAATCCAGCTAAAACAAAAAGCAAAAAACGTCACTCGAGTCAGAACCGAAGCCTGTGTGTATCAAGAGTCACAACAAGAGGAGTTCTTCTTATCCGCAGCCACGTGCTCTAACAAACCTCGTATAAATAAAGCCTCGACATCCTTCTTCTACCGGCCAGGACAGAACGGTCTGAAATAACCCACGTCTTCCTCCAACTGAGTATTTATAAGGCACTAAAATTAAGCAACAACCAAAAACCCCCCCCCAAAAACCACAACCCCCCCCCCAAAAAAAATCCAAAGGAACTGACCCACAACAAACAAAAACTGAAATTAAAGCTTGGCTCTCTGAAATAGCAGCAATTTCTTCAGTAGTCTGGGAAGCCAGAACATCGGTATTTTGGGGCACAAACCCAATGCACTGTTAGCCAATTACAACGGACCTAAACCCTACATCCACTTCATAATCATCAGTACAAATCTGATAGGCACAAGTAAAAAGCATTTTTCTTCACACCTCCACGCTCAGGTCTGAAACTGAAGCCACTGTCAGGGAGTCTCGCCTGCTTTGCTGAGATGATGGCGCAGGGCGACGCCGGCGGTGCGGCACCACGCAGCGCTGTACGGCCGCGAGGCGACCGTGCCGTCACCAAACTGTCCTGCAGGCTACCAGCTGGAAGCAAACGGTTTGAAACCTCGCGATCCATCTGACAATGCGTTCAGCTTTGGCACCTATTTCTGAGCCCTCCCTTCCACTTTCAGAAAATAACGCTAAATATAGCTCTGGTTATACAGCTGGTGTAACTCCAGGATCGTCGTCCTTTCCAATTGGTTTTTCTTACGCTTGGAAATAGGTGAACTCACCTATGTCACTACATTAGATACGAAGGCTAGCACTTGAGATTTCTTCAAAACAATCACTTCTGAGTTTGGAAAATTGCTTTTAAGACATACGAAGAAATACTAAACATAAATTTATAAAGCAGGAATTCATACCTTTTAAACATCAACGAGAACGAGCTTATTTGGAGAGCAATAAAGCTTTTTTTTTTTTTTTTTTTAAAGGATATACTAACTAGCTATAGGTAAATTCATCTTTCCCTGATTGCTTGATTAAATCATCCAGGCTCAGTGCCTCGCAGCTTTGCAGATTTTGTCATACACTTCTGGAAAAGCATCCTTGCAATTCATTTGCTCCCTCAGCTTGTGGTACAACGAACCATCAAACATATCCCAGAACTCCTCACGGGTCATGTAGCAATCTGCATACATCATCTGGAAACTGCAGAGGAAAAAGAAAGGGGAAAAAAAAACCAACAAACCCAAGAGATTCAGTATTAATTGTGCCACGAGATTTGAAATAGAATATTAAAATACTCAGGGCAAGCTGCAAAGAGCAAATATTCAACAGCAAAAAACCCAAACACCATTGAAAATGCTTTTAAATAAGAAGCAAATCGAATTGCTCACGTGGGTGATGCTGGGACACTCGGACAGTTGTTTTGTGGATTTAATATTACTGTGATCTCTTTTCCAAGAGGAAGTAACATGTAATAGCGGAAACAGCAGGCAGAATACTGCCACAGGCATTTTATTTTGGTGAAGGGGAAGGTGGGAAAAGAAAGCCAATAAAGCAACTGTTGATTTTAAAACGGGTCAGGAGATTTCTTTAGTCGTGTAGTGATACTATCATTAGTTCTGCTACTACAAAGAGAAAAGGAGAAGGACTAAAAACGTTTATAAAACACGGGTTCGTGTTTAGACATCCTAACCACGTGCAGCCAGATCTTCTGACAACTGGTGTTCACAGAAACACAGGTCTAGTGAGAACTTCCAAGAGCTGCCCCGAATCAAATCTGACTCCTTGCACCAAAACCCACCCGTAATGTAAACTGTCCCTGACAAATACTTGTCCAGCTGCTTTCCTTGTTTTTCCACTCAAACCCTTCTAATTCCAGCTTCAAAAAAAAAAAAAAAAAAAAAAATTTTTTTTTCACGCTTTCCTATTTCCCCTGGGGGNTTTTTGTTCCTGAGAAACAAGCCTGTGACGGCTCCTCCACTGACACCACTCCAGCAAACGAGGCTGGCACGAGCCTGTGACAGATGGTGGCACATACCTCACGCCTACTGCGGTCCAACGTGACAGGAATCGGGGCAGGGAAAAGGAAGCGATGGAAGCGCAAGTTGTGAGGGGGGGGAGGACTCGCAGCACTGCGTGAGGAACGCGGGGGAGAGTCAAGGCTGGCCTCCCTGCGCAGCGCGAGGACGGGGCAGAGCTGCGCCGCGAGGCTGCAAGGACTGCAGGGAGCAGAACAGTCCCAAGGACAGGCAGGGATGCTGTCCAAACTTTAACAGCCTGTGGCATTCCTGGAGTGCCTGTGGCCAACGGTGGCCAAACCAGCCTTTGCTTTGCCCCTGCCAATCAGCGGCTGCCTTCCTGAGGGCTGAGAGCGGTCACCCACCCAACCAACACCGCTTCTGGTTTACCTACAGTCAGCGCAGACCCGCTGAGGTCTTTCTGTGCCTGGCTGCGTGGATTTTGTTGCAGTAGAGACTCTAATCCTAGAGCAGCCCGGAGCAGAGAGGATGCACAGGCGACCTGAAGTTACCCAGCTCCCAAATACACTGCAAGAACTTCAGCCAGTGTGCCTGTTCATTTGTTTTTGCAATCGAATAATCAAAGCAAAATTATATTTCAAAATCCTATCATGGAAATTAGTAATTAAAATTAGTTTTCCATTATTGTGCTTGTTCATGTTACTGCTGTAGGATTAGATAACTGCAATTAAACCACACGGGTGTAAATTATATGGCATTATTACTATTCTGAGGAGTGGGATCCTTACCCATGCACGCTTCTTACAAACTTCTCCATTTGCCTCATCGAAGCTCTGGCTTCGAATTGTTTCCTTTTAGGCTCTCCATAAGCTCCTATGTCCACGTAGAGCTCTGCTTCATCTCCTTTGGGATGGACCATGCCAGGGTTATTGGGCAGTATGAAAGGACACAACCAAAGAGGGTACACCTGCAGAGGTAAGAAAACACTTCAGCGCTTATTTTTAATGAAACAACCCTTTAAACCATCTCTTAATAAAGGTGACAAAATGAAGAGTTAACAGGACTTCTTCCCCATTTGGGACTGAAACTCACAGAGCTTTTCCTTTCCAACAGTCTCCCTGTGGTTCTTAGCTGCACCGTAACACAAATAGCTGGAGATGCTCAGAATCTGTGCTGTGTCCTTCTAGAATTACATCTCCTCCCCCTTAAATATTTGAAATTCAAAACCCCCTCAAACATCCCTGATCCCAAAGCAACACCTGAATACACATTCTGCGTAGAAAGAGAATTAAGAGCTTTCTTTTCCAGGTCAGTTCAAAATTGAAACTGCCAAGTTTGCGCTTCTTACGCTAACTAAATTAAATTCAGAAATAAAAGCGAGAAAGGGAAATGACTTCCCTCAGGTGGGGTTTAGTGGGACCACCAGTCATTTCAGGTGAAAGAAAAATCAGTTCAAGTTTTCTGAGCAATAAAATCTTTTACAAGCTAAAGTTTGAATCTCTCTTTTTTCAATTCTTTTTTTGTTTTCCCTTCTCAGAAAGCCGCGTTCATTTCCTCTGCAGCCTTTCATCCCACACTCGCGAAGCACAGTACTGCCCAGGATTCAGTAATGACCTCTTACACGAGCAGACTATGAAGTCTTAAGATCAACAGTCACAGTTCTTATCACACCCAGCCCAAGGTAACGCTGCATTTTAAACAAACCCGTGTCCTTACGTTAAGGTCAACGTGGAAGGTCTGGATAGATTTTTCAAGGCTCTTCATCGGCACCAGCATGTCCTGTACCACGTGGTGTTGCTCGTACAGCTTTCGAATAGCTTCTCCTTGGGTGAGTTTCAATAAAGAGATTTTTGGAGGAACCATCCAGCCAAACAGGTAACGGAAAATGGGGTTATTGCCGAAAGGAATGATGTCCTTTAAAGAGGGAAGAAATCCCAGTTTGAGTTAAGAATGAGGGAGCAAAATAAAGACACTAATCCAGAATCCTCAGAGCAGTATCAAGCCAGATTTTCAATAAATTTAACTGCTGACACATTTGCTCAACTACTGTAATAAAAATACGAGAAAGAAAGAGAGGCCTGGGCTGAACTCAGCTCTGCAGCCCTGCCCTGAGCCTCCTCTAGTTACACCGGTTGATTTTCAGTCAGATGAACCACGACTTATTCAGCCCCAAATACTTTCAGAGAATGAAGTTCAGAGAACAGCAGGAGATTATCTTAAACAGCTAAGGAAGGAGCACCTACGAAGCTAAACTAACAGAACTCTTACAAGAATAAACACATACAAGATCACGTCTTAAAAGAATATTAAAGACGGAACATTTTAAGTACTTCCTGCACAGACAACTCCTGTTTAACTTCTCCGGGAGCTGAAAGGATCCAGTACCTCACCCCAGTGATCCGAAATGTAGCAATGGGAATCTTTCAGAGTGCCAGATCAGCTTTGCATAAAGGAACATCACAACGAATATACTTACGAACTTCAATGTAATGACCTATACAAATAGTATTCTGAGTTTAGACAGGGTAAATTTTCAGCCCTAATTTCACAGTCGTGGTTTTTTTCCACTATCTGCCTTTGGAAATCCCTTACTGGCTACAAAATCTTAACACTGAAATATGTGCTCGAGCTCTAAATTCAGAAAAGCACTAAAGCAGAAATGAGGGGGCTATGATTTAACGCCTTATATATAACGAAATGCCTCTGGATTTGTTTCGCCCAAACGCAGGACTTCTAAATGTGTCCTGAAGGTCCATCGTGCCTACACTGGGAAAGAGCAGAGTACCTTCCTGCAGATCTTACTGTAATTTCGGAACTGCTCTTTACCTGGAGCTCCCAGAAGATGCTGCGTGTGTGTCTATGGTAGTAATGTCTTGAGGGAATGTACTCCGTTCCAGTCCTGTCAGCTTTCAAATACTTCTCCACGTGCTTGAAGAACCACGGCTTGTAATAGTTGCCAATTCTGTTTATCTACAGGAAAAACATGGATTCGTTAGCCAAAACCAACGCAGGTAACACACCTTAGCAGACAAGATTGAGTACGCCCCCACGCTCCTTCACTGTGAAGAATCATCTGTGACAGTTTGAGACTATCACAAGAGGTCCAGGGAGCTTTCATTTCTCCACGTGTGGCTCATTCTTATCTTCCCAGACACTAAGGTTTAATTTAAACAAGGCTTGCTAAGGCTTGCCTCCTACAAGCTAATCGAGAGCCCATGAATGTGACAGAACCGGATTCCTGCAATACCAATCTCCCAACCCACCATTAATCCCAAGTCTGGTTACGGCAGAGGAGAAACATCCATGTTGAGGGATGCACCGAACAGTTCCTGTGTCCCTCCAGTGAATGTCCCTGATGTGCTCTACCAAAATTAACCGTATTAAAAGCTTGCTGGGAAAAGAGTTACTCTGAATAACTGCAGTTAAAAGCTGCACTGTTGCGTATGTGAGAAAAGACAGTTCGCTTCCTCCTTCGGTACCGCCGTGAAAAGGCTGGAGAGTAAATTATTTGCTAAGGTGATGAAATGAGGGGGTCATTTTGCAATGACTGAAGAGATCTACAGCACAGACAAAGAGCTGTAATTTAAAATATCCTAACAGGCAGGTCTAACTTTTATTCCCGTGTTAAGAGATTGTTCCAACCTTATAACGATTCTGGTTTTATACTGGCGCATAGAACAGCTTCAGGTAGACTTTGGGGGTATTTTTTTCCTCTGTAACTTTCTTTTAATTACCTTGCTTTGCTCGGCTTCATCAGTCAAGACTCCTGTCATGATGACTGCTTCCTCCAGAGAATACACGAGGCCTTCCACGAAACTATTCTCCTTTTTCTTAGACTCTTCGGTGAACTTCTCGCAGATCTTCTGCAGTCCCCTCACGGGCTCGTAATGTATTTTGACGTATTTCTTGGCAGGGATCATTTTTATTTCTGCTGCAACCAGGAAACCCAGAGTACCACAAGACCAAGGCACTGCATAAAATAGGTCTGAATTTTCAGTCTGCAAAAAGTATGTCATACTAAATCATATATCCATACCGGTAACTGTCAACGACATTGTAAATGATAGCAAAAGAACATTTTGTCTTACTGGTGAACATCTCACAAGGCTTCCGTCGGCAAGAACAAGTTCATAGGCCACGCAGGTGTGTTGAAAAAGTCCATAGATATGGGACGACGATTCAATGCCAGTTCCCATGATCAGGCCACCTTACCAAGAGAGCACATAACGCATCAAATAAAACACGCTCCAAAATGAAAGTGATTTATGGGGACAAACCCTCTGGGCAGGACTTTTAAGACTATTAAAAAAAAGCCCCCAAACCCAAAGGAAGTGCTTATAACATAAATACCACAATAGAATGTGAGGTTCAACAGAGTATTTCCAGAACCTTTAAAATAATGCAACGTACTGGATAAAAATCTGATGAAAATGCAGCAAAATCAGTGAATCTCTTGCCACCGCACCGATTCTTACCTACTGTCAGGTCATCGAGCTCTGGCACCACGGGAATAGTCCAGCCCATGGGGTTCAGGTGTGCAGTCAACTGGCCCATGGTCACCAAAGGTTCCACGCGAACAACCTAAACGGCGAAAAAAAACCCCAGTTCTCCCCTCCATCAAACATAAATTAAGTGTTCAGCATTAACGATGACAAAATACGGCCAACTGGCTTGTACTTCCATCTGTTATCAGAATTCAGAGACTTGCTTTCCCAAGAGCGCTGCTAAAAATAGTTGCAACTGTTTAGTGATTCCTCCTCTGCCTCAACATCTTGTTGCTCAGTCCCCCAAACCATAAATCAATCTGGTCTGTTCGACTTCGGCACAGGGAAAGCGAAGCAATTCCATATGCCGCGGTTTTGGGCGGAATGATCCGAGCACACGTTGTGAAACCCGAGATTTGGTGGGTCTAAAGCTACGGGAAAAATAAAAATCCTTTTGTTCTTGATGCAATCGCATCTCCTCTTCAGCTACAAATACAGTACAAAGAGCCGCAAACCTCATTATCGCGCAAGCGTTGCCATGAATTTGTTACCTGTCTTTCACTGTCCACTTCCAGAACATCCATTAAGTTGATCATGATGTTCTTGTGAATCTTCTTGTACTTCCCAACACGAAGTGACACTGTCAACCAGCCAGGCCGGCCAGTGCACATGTATCTTTTGCTGCCTTCGTTTTTCCATTCCCGAACCTGCAAGAGGGAACGAACTCAGCTGAGTCTGAAAGGCGCGTACACGTCGTCAAATTCTAGCAGAAACATTTTTCCACCCCTCTCTGTGAAAAAAATGTTCACAAATACTGTTCCTCCTCTACGTGTTTTGTTACCTACAAGTCTCTATGTCGAGAAGCGACGCTTTGGAAGTCTCCCTGCACACTTCTGAGCTTCTAAATAAAATGCCACCAGAGGGGTTTAAGGGGGTAGAGGAAGCATTTCTAATACCCCCTGGCTTTCGGGGTTTTTTGGAGGGTAGATTCAGAAAACAAGAGCGGAAGTTTTGAAAACTGGCAGATTTTAGAAAGTCCGTACTCTGAGGGAGGTATTACTGCTGGCATAAATAATATCAGTCCTGTGAAGGTTAAGGAAGCAACTCCTTCCTCCCAAACACGCCAAAATAAACCGTCTGAGCCTGCAAAGAATGGGCAAAGAGAGAAAAGTTGAGAAGGAAAATGTGCAAGCCGCATTTCTGCGGAGCCACAGTGGTGAATGCTTGGAGAACAAACATAATCATAGAATCATTTGAGTTGGAAGGGACCTCTAAAGGCCATCCAGTCCAACCCCCCTGCAGGGAGCAGGGACATCCTCAACTAGAGCAGGTTGCTCAGAGCCTTGTCGAGCCTGACCTTGAATGTCTCCAGGGATAGGGCCTCAACTCCCTCCCTGTCCCAGGGTTCCCCCACCCTCATGGTAAGAACTTCTTCCAAACATCCGATCTAAATCTGCCCTTTTCTAATTTAATCGCAGCCCATTCTCCAAAGCTCAGCTGCGGCTACAGCTGGCGATAAAAACCCAACCCCAAACTCTCAGACAATAACTCCACGCACGTCAGGAAAGAAAATATCAGCAGATGTGACAGAATTACCATGAACAGCAGAGAGCTCAGAAACGCTGGGGACACACAGACATTTCTGGGTGGAGGAAAAGTTTGAGCTCCCCTTCCATCACCTCTTGGAACCGAGAAGCTGGATGGNCTCCCCTTCCATCACCTCTTGGAACCGGGAAGCTGGATGGAAGGGGTGTTTGGATGCAAGGGGTGTTTGGGTGGAAGGGGTGTTTGGATGGAAAGGGGTATTTGGATGGAAAGGGGTATTTGGATTGAAAGGGGTATTTGGATTGAAAGGGGTATTTGGATTGAAAGGGGTATTTGGATTGAAAGGGGTATTTGGATGGAAGGGCTGTTAGAAGCCAGTGTGGCCCCAAATATTTACAAGCTGCCACTTCCCTGTGCCAACAAGCACACAGGTCAGTGTGGAACCCGGGTGGGGAGGGTCCCGGGACCCCTCAGCGTATCTCAGGGGGTGCCCCAGCAGCATAGAATCTTTGAGGTTGGAAAAGACCCTTGGGATCATCGAGTCCAACCATTAACCCTACTCTGCCAAGTTAACCCCTAAACCATCTCCCCCAACACCCCGTCTAAACGCCCTTTAAACACATCCAGTGACGGTGATTCACCCCCCTCCCTGGGCAGCCTATTCCAGTAGCTGGCTACTCTTACTCTGAACATTTTTCTCCTAATACCCAGTCTAAATCTCCCCTGTTGCAGTTCGGAACCATTTTCCCTCTGCTTCTCGTCAGCAGCTGGATCAGCAGCTGGACCCGCAGCCACCGCAACTTCGCCAGGAGTTTGAGGCGGCGACAAAACCTCCTGGCAGGGTCAGAACCAGCCTGTGGCCGGGATCTGCTGGGGATTCAGAGCAGGGCTGGGAGGTGAGGGGTGTGTGTGGGGGGTGATGCAGAGGGGGAGGGAAGGGCTGGGGGTGCCTGACCTGCGCCTGGATGTGCCGGACGCGCTGTTGGTGCTGCCGCGGGGCGCTGTGCAGCCGCCACACGGCCCAGGCGCGCAGCTGGTAGTAGACGTCGAAGAGGATGGAGAGCGGCAGGAGGAAGAGGCAGACGAAGACCCAGCGGTGATGCACCAGCACGGCCTCCAGCCCGCGGTGCCGCACCCACAGCAGCAGCAGCAGCAG
>WEIS01033502.1:2032-15425 GCA_013389965.1 Todus mexicanus | reverse complement strand
GTGGAACACTGAAACAGGTTGCCCAGGGAGGTAGTTTGAGGCCTCATCCCTGGAGACAAACGTTCAAGGTGAGGCTCAACAAGGCTCTGCACAACCTTCTCTAGTTGAGATGTCCCTGCTCCCTTCAGGGGGGTTGGGCTGGATAAGCTTTAGAGGTCCCTTCCAGCCCAAATGATTCAATGATTCAGTAAGTTAGTCCATGTATTGGATAACGTAAAGGTGAATGTTCTAGTGTCCAGCTGTTCGTAAGGTTTGTCAGACCCTAAAGGAAAAGGCTTCCCTCTGTTTTGCAGCTTTCACTCAGCTGGCCAGCCCCCAGTATAGGTGATCCTGTGTTGTGTGTCTTAGTTTGATTATTTTTCCTGCTGCTGCTATACATGCAAATCTGGTAAGAAAGCTAAACAAATGTCCCTAACTCAGGAAACTGAAATGTTTAGCAAAGGCTAGCAGATTGTTGTGATACGCTGTGCAGACACTGTTTGGTTAGGTAGGTCTTTTCAGTCCCCCCTCTCTATAACCAGGTAATTTGGACACAAAGTGTAGATTTGAAATGGTCTGAAGTAATCTCTGAGAAGTTGTTAGACCCATTGTTACGTATTGGCAAGTACAGCACATCTACATCCAACAACAGCAGGGCATTTCTGAAAAGTGGGCCTAATGTGTCTTGAATCTCAATATCTATGATGAAAGGCTGCTGGCATATTTTTTTTACTCGTAATTTCTGGGCCAGTACCACTTGGGCACCGCAGTCTCTCAGTCTTGTGTGCTTTCTCAGACCTTATGCTTTTGACAGTCATGGAAGCAGCACGCTCTGCATGCCGTATGCATGCTGCTGGTGATGCTTGGTCACACACATACTGCAGGTTTCCCTTTTCTAGCGTGGAAAGTGTCCCTAACGTGTAGTAGATCTTTTCAAGCTATATATTTATTGCAATTTTAGTGTGAGTAGAAATCTGGAAAGATGCTAGCTTGAGTCCAATGAGTGCATTTGGGAGGAGTTCTGAACATTCATCTTAAAACTTCTCGCTTCCTTTGCAGTGCATAGTGTTACTTTCATTTAGTTTATAGATACAGTGTTGGCATTTTTTATTTTGTTTGTTTTCTGTATTACACCAGCAGCTGTTTTCAGAGATGAGGACTTTTGTGATGTTGTGCAAATACCGAGGAAGAGGCACAAGTGTTTAATAGACACATACAGGAGAAAGGATTGCTTAGTTTCTAGCACATTTCTAAGGTGTTTGGCTGAAGCCTGTCTTCCAGAGGCATCAGATCTTGACCTGAAGACCACAGGGAATGTCTGGACATCTTTCCTCCTTCAGTTTGTTTATTTCTGCTGTATTTATATCCAGTGTAGCAAAGCCATCATGTGTTCTACAGGAATAGGCCTTATGTAGTTCTGCTTTTTCCTGGTGAAGTACCTGAGGGAGGCATGAGGAAATGGGCTGTCAGCCTTGCAGATACCTGCCCCTTTCCTCCAGACTCTCTAGAGAAGTGCTGGTCCAGAGGATTGTCCTTGTCCAGAGTCCACCCCCGGGCCAAGAGTCTGGCAGCAGAAGCAGAGATAGGTGTGTGGTTTTTCTAGGAATATTCAACTGAATTGCCTGTTGTAAAAAGGGAGTGTTCCTGACTTGACTCAACTGCAAAATCTTTTCAGTTACTGTCTTTTAGGGGGCGTTTTTTTGGTTACTTTATCCTTTAATTGAGAAAAGCATTTGTAAGTCAGTCAAATATTAACAGATGAGATGAATCAATCAAGCTGGGAGAAAACAGGGCCACAGCACTGTCATCTGTGCACACCAGCACCAGGTTACAGGGAAAGAAAGAGTCCTAAAGGAAAGAAGGTGTAGGGGACAGCCATGTCCCCTTGACGGAAGGAAGGAAATACTAATATCACTCTTTGTGAAGATAGATCCTTGTAGATAGGGCCTGGAGTATTGTCTAAAGTACTTGCAGCCCCACAGACATGGATTGAGTTCTTACCTATTTCTGTTATGTTGTCCTCTGATTAAAATCACCTGATGGTTGGGGGTTGTATGTGGTAGTCATTCTGGGAGACACACCTGATTGCTGTGGTTGATGTTGCAGACTGGGAGGCTGATCATGCCAGTTCATGGTATTGTAACTCACACTGGGGGCAAACTTCTGTGTAAGTTTGGAAGACTCAGCTTTACGTGAAACTTAAAACTCTGTTGTTCTGTTGGCAGCCAGACACATTTGGAAGTTCCACAAGCACTGCCTATCCCACCCCCTACAGATGATTGCTTCTTCAGCTCAGCCATCTCGTGGCCCTCACTGAATTAGTGTTCTGGACATGGTAAAAAAGCAAAATCTATCTGGCCCGAAGAGTGCTCGGACAAGTATTTGAGCTGACACAACCAAAAGAGTGGTTAAAAACTATAACAATGTTGAAATGGTAGAAAGAAGCAGGTTGTTGCCCTGTGAGGTAACGACAGTGTGCCAGCAGCATGCAGTGGTAAGACACGAGACTTGTGAACAGGTTCCAGCTCTGTTCTCTGAACAGTGTCTTCCCTCAGCTGGAGCCATGAGTTGAATTACCAGCAGCGTTCAGGTAGACTTTCCTAAGCAGTTCCCATTCCAGTATCACACCATTGAAACAGCCAACCTGTGACTCCCCCCAGGAGACACTCTTTTCTGGCTCTTCTTTGGAGTACCAGTAGGATGTTCTGTGGCACACTTGCTTACAGCCTCTTCACAGTATTTGAAAGTAAAGCAGTTGTCCTGTGATATAGGACATGGTCCCATGAAGATTTGTAGCATGGAGATACAAGATTCCCCTTCTTTGGTTTTGTTTCGTTTCTTCTCATGGGGGCTACAGAAAGTGAGCAGTGGCAGTGCTGCAGGCTCTGAGGAGGAATGGCCACGGGGACAACAGCCAGTATAGTGCAGGACCTGGGGAGGACCATGATCCTTATACAGCTGTTTCTGGAGGGCTGCAGCACTGCAGCAAGAGCACTTCTGATGCACGTTTCTGAAACTTCTGGGAAATCCGTGATCCATGCAGTGTGGCCAAACCCACCTCTTTAGGGATAGGCCTTTCTACAGCATCATTGTCTCTGAAGGAGATATTTGCCAGGTGATAGATTTGGCAGTATTCATGTAGACCCAGGTCCCTCCCTGTTAACCAGAGAAGGGACGGAAACACAGCCTGGGGTCATGGTCAGCATGATAATGTGTGTGCTCCCACCACAGCCACCCAAACCACCATGTGTACATAATCCCATCGGTGTGGTGGCTCTGCCTGAGGAGGCACTAGTGTGGGAGCTGCGAGTCTCTGCATTTACAGCAGAGCTGGAGGAGTATGGATTGTCCTTTGCTATTCTGCGAAATTCACTTAATAAATTTCAATTTACAGCTCACTGTTGCGGTCTAGACAAAGAAAGGCTAACTTTTTTCTTTTTTAGTCTTTGGAGCTGCCTTTTGCACTGTGTGCTCAGAGCCCTGTGCCGTCCTTAACCTGTGTGGACTCTGGCCCCTTGTTTGCAGGATCTGTTTGTGGAAGAGCATGTGGGCACAGGAGGGGTCTTGGCGTCAGAGGGAAGGCTTTTGAAGGAACAGCCAGGTCCAATTGCAAATTTATGTTTGAAGACTTAAAAGTGCTTTCAGACAGCTAATAAAAATGTTGTTAATTTATCAATATGAACCTTTATCTTTGTGAAGACCTGAAGTCCACAGTAGAATTTCGCAAGCTGTATCACTAAATAGCTTCTAGCTTCAAAGATTATT
The DNA here is from genome assembly GCA_013389965.1 of Todus mexicanus. Lineage (NCBI taxonomy): Eukaryota > Metazoa > Chordata > Aves > Coraciiformes > Todidae > Todus > Todus mexicanus. Next base: position 11,681 of record WEIS01033502.1, on the reverse strand, counting down.
TGGTATTTAAGTCTACAGAGCTAAAATGAGGATTTAGGATTTCTTTTTTTTCCCTTCTTTTTCTCTCAAACCTTTGCACCTGTGGCTTTTGTGGTAACTGGAGTGCCGTGGTACTCAACACTAGATGGCTGTCTAACAAGTGATTTCTTCATTCAAGGCTCCTAAAGCGAATCAGCTCTGGCAGCACCACTTTGTGTGTTTGTGCGTGTTACCTTTGTTCTGTAGCTGAAGGGGAAGTGAGCCAGTGCCTAATTACAGAAAATGTCAGCGATACAAGATGTGAACAGTCGTGGCTGCTGGGGGTGGAAGCACCACAGCCCTGCCTTGCAAGGCAAAGGAAAACTAGACCCTTGGGTGTGTTTGTTTCTCCTCCACTGAGAAGACTGAATTAAGAGAAAACCCAGACCTGAGACCCTTTCCAGTTCACTTTCCTTTATGAGGGGCTTTACTGTATCATAAATTACGATACTTTACTTTGCAGTGCTGTGCTTTCCTTACTGGAACAGTGGAGGCTGTTCTCAGAAAAAGCTCCCCGAAAGAGCTGGCCTGCAGCACCTATTCGGAGGCCGTGCAGAGTGGCTTTCTGATGCTCCTTGAGGTCCCTGCATTGTTGTTACGGGCTGCTTGTGAGCTCAGGCCCTGTTGTGTCTGCAGCTTTGGTGCTTTCTCTAGAGACTTACAACTGGAGGTTAAGGAGAGGCAGTTGGTGATTTTACCACACAGCAGATCAACTTTTGTCACTACAGCACGAAACTAGGACAGGGCTGCTGAGTTCAGCAAACAGTGTCATAGCAAGCCAGTCTTTGTGTCAAGGCTTTTACAGAGGTGACAGCTAAAGGAAGCCTCGGAACTGCTATTTCTTAAGTAAAATTGAAAACGACCTCTTTTACCAAAGCTGAAGAGACTTAGAAAAGCTTGGCCAGACAGAAACAGCTGTAAATACTCTGAATCCATTCCTCAGGTGCAGCAGAGCTCTGACCGTGTGATTCAGGATTCAGCAGGAGAGATGCATGATTTGGGATGGAGCAGGATGCTGTACGATACTCCTGAGATGAGACTTAGAACAGCTTCAGGGCTGCTTCTGGCTGTTCCAACTGCAGCCATCCTCTGGGATCAGTGCTACTGGGTTGCAGCAGAGCCATGAGCTGCTCCCATTTCCCTCTCTTCTTGCCTCTGGCATTTCAGAGTTGGAGCTCATAGTTGCAGGGTAGAGTTGGCTTCACTGGCTACCTGTCATCGTGGAATTTCCCTGTGTGGCAGGAGTCGCAGCCTCCCATTTGGCATCAGCTACTTACTCTGTCCCCATACCCTGGCTGTTGACATTTTTAATGAACTGGCACCAACAGCACCTCCTCCAGTCTAGGAAGTCTGGTTCCACTTGGGAAGTAGCAGACATTGTGGTGATGATTTGAAGGTAGATGAGCACGAGGAGACCATCTGTGATTTAAACGCTAGGCTAGTTTGTCCCAGGGCAGGTTCCCTAAATGTGATGGTAGCACCTTCACACCTCTTTGACAATAGTGGGTGGGACATGGGCTGGAAGAGGACAGATCTGCCAAGCCTCTAGTGTCCCGTGAGGTTTGCTTACTTGGTTTTTGCCTCTGAGTATCTCCTACATTTGCAGTGAAGTGTCACAGCCTCCTTCCAGTGCTGTGAGCCCATCAGATGGGTGCAACAAATTTTGAATTTTTTTTTTTTTGCCCTTGTGTCCTATGAGACCATGAAGAGGAGAGTGAAGAAGCACAATATGGACTTACTTAAAAAACATTTTATTTTTTAAAAGTTTTAATGACACTTCCAAAGTGTCTTAAGTGATTTATAGGCATTAATCTTATTTGGAGATAGCTGGGACTTGTGTATGTGTTGTATGTGTTTGCCCATCTGCATCTTTCCAACTTCTGACTGTGTGAGAATTCAGCATGTTGATAAACTTCTACCTTTTTGTTTGTTTGTTTTCTCTCTTCAGACAAGTGAGAGAGAGACTAAAGAGCCAAGTTGTTGAGATGAAAGAGAGATTTCCAGGCTTCAGACCAGGACTCGCAATTTTGCAGGTACTATTTTCTTTACTGACAGCTACAGAAAATCTGTGTCGCTTTGCAATGGTAAGTGCATGGCTGATGGGCTTCTTCAAAGCTGACTTGCAATTGGTAACATTTTATAGGGAATGGAAGAGCAGAGTTCCCTGTGGGAAAGTAACACAGTTCTGTAATGTCCTTTCCCTGAGTATAGAGGCCCAGAAGCATTTTGAGGACCTTGTAAACCGTCTTCAGAAACTGCTGGCTTCTAGTGTAACTGGAGTTTTTTCTCGGTTGGCCTGTGTTCTTTTCAATCCTGGGTTGTCTGAGTCCTTTACAACCTATTGACATCTCCTGATGTCCTCTCTCTTTTTTCTTTCGTGCCCTGTATGAGGCTCTTTGAGTCTCTGACATTTTTGTAAGCCAGCAAACGGCCACTCTGGTCTGGGAGTTCATCTAATACTGATATTCTCAGCTATTTTTCAGTTAAGTCAGGACAATTCACTATTTCTGATATGTAGCACCCCACACAATATGTACTCTTCTCTTGGGAGGTATCTGGTGTCCTCTGAGCTCAAAGAATAAGTCAATCTTTTTTTGTGTGTGCGTGTCCCGTAGTCAGGAATGTCCTCTTTTGCACAATCTATGTGGTCTGTTCGGTGACATCTCCTGATGTCCACTCTCTATTTTTCTTTCGTGCTCTGTATGAGGCATACCTTTTCCTAAAGCCAGCAGACTTTAAAGGACAGACAGTGCCTTTGTTTTACCCTAGGGAAGATCTAATTTATTCTGAGTGATCAGGCACTGCAGTCACCCCTGCAGTCTGTAATCTGTGTGAGAACTGGGGGTAGATCCTAAGTGTCAGGGATAAAGAGTTTGCTTATCAGCTTCTCCTTATTTGTCACTCATTTTCTTATGGTTACAAGGAGTATTGCCTTTAACAAAACATACTGGGTGTTTCAAGCACTCTCCTGAAATGCAATTGTGCTGTGATCACCCAATCCTGTCAAAAACTCCAGGCGTGTGTTCCACTCACTGCTTTCTCTTTGTGTGTTGCTTTGCTCTTGTTTTGTTGGTTTTTCTTTGGCAGGAAAATTCTCAAGGTACAAAAGAGCAGTGGAAGAAATTTATCCATCAAGGCACAGCATGTGCATAAAAGGAAGATTCCTGGATATCAAAGAGGCCCAACTTTTCTGAAAGCCTTAATCAGATAATTGGATGTTATCAGCACCTGCTGATCTTATTAATTAGCTAAAGATTTCACTTTCTCAGCTGAGAAGGCAGGCAGGGTTTTCTGCTTTGGAGAGCCCTGTGTTTCTAAGGTTTTTCAACAGGTGTAAATAGTTCATGCAAGAGATCAGACAACTTGTCTTTAGCTGCTTCTTACTTGAAAAGAACACTTTTCTCGTTAGCTCGAGCTACTTTTAGCTCCTATCAGTGTCTTTTACAGTTTTTCAGGAATGCCTCTGCCTCCTTGGTGTAGCTCAAGGAAAGCAAAGGGTTAAGGCCATCTTAGCCTGTGACTGGTCTCTGCTCTGCAGTGTGACTCAAACTGTCTTTTCAACCCTAGGTTGGAAATCGGGATGATTCGAACCTCTACATTAACATGAAGCTGAAGGCTGCTGCTGAGGTAACGCACAAACTCTTAATATTTCTCCTTGCCCTTCTACCGTAGATCGAATCTGAATATGAAAAAACAGATCCAAATCAAATAGTTTAGATAAAACTTTGCCCATATTGGAGAAACCAGTGTTGGCCTGAATTCCTTCCGCCAGGAAGTAGTATAGGTGTGTAACCTGACAGCCCAGTGGGGTACTCCACTAACAACAGCATGGGTTGGTGCCTCTTTTCTGTGATTGTCTCCTAGATTACAGGTGTCTGAAGCACTGATGCTGTATCTTTTATGACCTGTGGCCACACACTTACCTTCCCTGAGTGTCTTGCACCTGCAATTGCCTTGCAGGTCACCAAGTAGTACATTGCTTGATGCAGCAGGACTGGGAATGTAGATGAGTCCCTGTGTCCCTAGGTGATACCTGGCAGCATCTGCACACATTTCAAGGCAATACGCTGTCAAGCCAAGGTGATGTTCATGTCAAAAGGTGAATAGGGCATTTGAAGTATGGACCAGTCTAAAGTAGGCAAAGCCCTAATCTTTCTTCTTCTCTTTTATTGATGGTATTTTCAAATAACAGGGCTGTAATAACAGGAGCAGGAGGTAGACCTGGGAAATGTGACAGAATGTAGCTGTGGCTGGGCTGGACTCAGGGAATAGCCAGTTCAGTCTCTGAGGTCACTTCAGAAATCAGGTAATTTGTTGGTATTCTCATTTGCAGATTGGGATCAGTGCCAATCACATAAAGCTGCCAAACACAGCAACAGAAGCTGATGTAAGTAATATAGCCGGTAATGAAAAAATACGTAACTGATTTTGAGCTCAAAAGATGGGCTTACATTTACCCTCTTATTTTATAAAAAAGGGCTACTTGCCTATGGATATTAGCTCAAGAAAAAAGAACTGGAACCCGATGAGTTGGGTTTTTGTTGTTGTTTTTAAAGGAAAACTAAAACACTAAATTGTAAAATTCAGAGACTTTAGCAGGCATTTTTCTAAAAATAAAAAATGTGAGCAATTCATACCCTTGCGTGGATAAACTAAACATATTGTGTATATCTTTTAATCCAGAGAGGATTTCTGCTTTTTCTTTTGTACCAATCATATTTCAGTTTGTCAGCCCTTAGGTTTTTGATTTTTACTTGTTGTAGGTCCTCAAGTGCATTGCCTCTTTGAATGGAGACCCTGCTGTTCATGGCTTCATAGTGCAGCTGCCACTTGATTCTGATAAACCCATCAATACTGAAAAAATAACCAATGCTGTTGCACCTGAGAAGGATGTAGATGGGTAAACTGACTTCACCCCTGGAGAGCATGATAGCTACTCCAGAAAGAAACCTTTTTTGAAGGGTAATCATGAGGCTGGGAATCTTACTTGGCCTTTATTCTTTCAAAATACAGCTTAAGTAGCATCAATGCTGGGAAACTCTCTAGAGGGGACCTTGGAGACTGCTTTATTCCCTGTACACCAAAAGGATGCATGGAACTTATCAGGCAAACAGGTAAGGAGGTTTCCATCCATTATTCATGAGTGCTCTAGTCTTCAGTAAGAGGAGAAATTATGCACATTGCAAGGCTGTGCTTGACACTGAAACATCTGTTGAGATGCCACATTTCATCTCTGCCTTTTCAGATAGTAAAAGAACTAGATTTAAAATGGTCCTTCTGTTCTCCCTCCCAACTCCAATTTCCTATCACACACAACCTAGAAGAAAAACAATATCGTGGAGCATCAGAGGCAGGCTTAAGCTGACAACAGACTCCAGAGCCATAGGAGTTAGTTTGTACTAGGAATGCACAACGACCTGTTTTTACTTTATCCTAACTTTCTGTGACGCAGGTGTCCAGGTTGCAGGGAAAAGGGCTGTAGTGATTGGTCGCAGTAAGATTGTTGGTGCTCCCATGCATGACCTGCTGCTCTGGAACAATGCAACGGTAACCACTTGCCATTCAAAGACCTCAACGCTGGCTGAGGAGGTAAGGACGGGCGGGGTGCATGAGGCTGTAGTTACCTACTGCAAGCCAGTGCTGCCTGCTGCACACTTCTACTTGGTGTGTTGCTTCTCTGAGTCATTAGGTCTGGATTGTCTTTCGTCTGAAAAAGTTTCCCAGAGCTGTTCATTGTGTGGTTGTGTAAATACTTCCACTGGAATAGGATCCTGATTATTTTGGGCCCTTAATTAGAGGGTTTTAATTATAACAATAAAATTATTGGGTTTGTTTTCTTTGAGCAAGTGCTGAGAATGTAATCATCCCTTCCTAATCTCCAGGTAGTGGCCTTCAGGACAGCATATAGTTTTAGGGTTTTTTTTCCAAAAAAGGCCAAGTAGTCTTTTGCTGTAATGACTGGGAAATGCTAGACCAAGTGTTTTCTCCAGGATGTTGTTTTTTTTCCCCCAGTCTATTTTATATGATTGGGAGTTGGTACCATTTTCCTCTTTAGCAGTGAGAGTGACAGAAATAGTGTGTTGCTGTGCTGCCACCTACTTGGATTTCATAGAGCAATCAACACTGCCAGGCTCTGTAGGCAAGTATTCAGCTGAAAAGGGGGTAGGTGTATTTGAATATAACTCACAAAGATGATCAGAAACACTGCAGTGCTTCATGCCGTTAAGTTGCTGTTCAATAAGGCTGTCATTAGGTTGATTAACAATTCAAGTGCTAATTCTTAATGAAATCTTCAAAGTAGTTTATCTCCCTTGAAGATTAAAAGAAAAAATTCCAAGGGATAGCAGCTTCCTAAGCAAATGTGAATGAAGCAGCGCAAGAACCGACAGCAAGCTTTAGTCAGAGTCTCTAGCACCAGCTTTGTGACCAAATCTGTCAGATTTGCTGAGTGCTGTCTGAACGAATATTAGAGCTGAATTACAGTCAGCTTTGCCTGGAGTTGCATGTTACACAGTCCAGGGCATCAAAAACATGAGACGGTGCTGTTGCAAGTGGAGTTCTGCACAGAGGTTGTTCTTGGCTGCTGTCTGATGAGTGCTGAGTATATTTCCAGCATTGAGAAAAGCAGCTGAATATTCAGGGACATTTGAAAGGAGCGAGATAAGAATATGCAGAAGGCTTTGTCTGAAATTAGTCTGTATGATCCACTCGGGAATCATGGAGGAGTTCAAAGGAGGCTGTGAAGTGTTGACTAGCAGTAGTTCAGGTTAGGAGTCTGAAAACAGGCCGTCATTTCTGGCTGCAGGAATTTTGTCCTTGTCAGGGAGCTGCTAGCTACCTTTAATTGCTGATGGTGCCTTTCCACCCCCATGGCAATGGGTAAGCACACAGTTCCACTGCCGCTGAAGCTGATCTAAACTGCTGCTGAAGCAGCTCTGCATTTTTCCACTACTGGCGTAATACAGAATTGTTTATTTGGCTTTTTTTTTTTCCACAGGTTGGTAAAGCTGATATCCTGGTGGTTGCAGCTGGTAAAGCTGAAATGGTAAAAGGTGAATGGATCAAACCTGGTGCAATCGTAATAGACTGTGGAATTAACCATGTGCCAGGTGCGTGGGTAATGTATAAAGAGTGGGGATGTGTTTATTTGTATATAAAGGCAGTTGCTAAGTAAGTACCTGGATACTGTTTCCTTGGTTTTTCTAGTGAGTGCAGACTTTTAAGTTTGGCAGCTGCCTCTGAAGACATCGGAAGAAAAAAAAAGGTTGCCCTGAAGTACTGTCCTGAAGCAGATTAGTGGCAATTTTGTTTCTGCTTTCAGTGAGGCTGATGATTAGTGGAGGAAATAGGAGGCCTGGGAAATATTACAACAGAACATCCATGTAATTTGCCCCAGCTACATGGTGGAGTCTTGCTGCTGTTGTCACTTGTGAGCACACAGCTCTGCTGTCATTACTTTGCAGTGAGGCTTGGTTAAGCTGTTGTTTGAAATACATAGATGAACTTCTTAGGCTTGAGCAGCTATTGTCTTGAAACAAAGCAGCCTCTGCAAGAGTATTGGTGACAGTGGCTCTGGCATAGAGTAAAGCGCTTTAACATCATGGATTTTAGGGTAGGGTTTCACTTAGCTACTCCTTTCTTACAAAGGAGGAACAGACAGTCTGGCATTTTCTGTTTTCATCTCATTTTAAAGCCAAATTACAGATATTGAATGATACGGAAAATTAGTCACCAGCTAACTAACTCTGTGCTACACCCACGAGGCTTTTAAAAGGTAGTTTTCATAATTAATCAGTCATTTTGTTGCCATTATTTAATGGATGGTAGAGAAATTTCTGTTCAGCGGTCTTGTTCCTCAAAGATGACATTCAGTTGCATTTAAAAACATTAGTCCTCTGTCTAATTAAAATTAAAAAGTCATCTGCTGTTGCTGTTTGTTGCTTGCTGTATTTGTACCAAGCTACCCAAACTTAGGTAATTTGCCAAAACCCACAGGGTCANTCTTTTGGGAAATCAGTGCCAGAATTGTGGGAATTGCAATGCTGCAGAAAGAACAGCAGCTCGTTTGCCATCTTCTGCAGCTACATCACTTTACTGATAGAATATTGCTGCTAGCTGTGGTGATGCGTTGCACGTGGCAGGGGGAGAAGTAGCACAGTTGCCATACATCTTACTATAGCTATAAGTGCACCCAGCTAGATGCCTCCTTGGTATAGATGTGAGTGGCAGCTAGAGGATGTGACAGTCACTGGATATGCCTGTACTTTGCAATTCAGGGTGCCCTGTATAGGGAAATCCCAGTATGATTTTACCTATCGGGACATTAACTTCATGTGGGTTTGCCAAGTCAGAGTTAAAAAAAAATGTATAGCCGTGCAGCACCATGTAAATTCAACTGTTGTGCTTCTGTATACTCGCAGAGCTGCCAGTTTGGAAGCTAGAATGGACAGTTTAGGTGCATTTGGTAGCTTTGTGTTCATATGTACCACACCTGAACAGAATTTCTTCCAGGTCTCCAGGTGGAGAAAAGAGGAGAGGATCTCCTGAAACCTCTGTTGGAACAGACAAGTGTGTCTTACTCCCTTTCAAGATTGGGTTGTATTTGTCTTTCTCTTATCGCTGCTGCAGTTGGAGGAGTAGTCCAGCAAATGTTATGACTGTCTTATTCCAGACCTGTAGAAATTATTCTGCTACAGGAAGGGAGAGCAGCACAGAGGATATTTCCCAGAGACGGCATGGTGTCTGGAGTCTGGCCCCTCTCTGGGTCCTGATGGAGGAAGCGCAGTTCAAAGTCCTCCTCTGCAATGGGATTTTGCAGCCCTGGGGAGCAGGGAACCTTGTATAGTGGGAAATGAGAGCAGCAAAGGAGGATCAGCCTCTGTGGATCTTAGTGCCATGCTCTTCAAACACCAGAGGAGCTAGAAAGACATAAAACCTTGACTTGATGGTCTGTTTTTATCGTAATGTTCTGGGAATCAAGCTGGCACCACAGACCCATCAGATCAGATTTTGTTGTATCATTCATGAAATACCATTCTTGGTGGTGTCCAGAAAACACATCAGACTGCAAGGGGGTGCTCTCATACTTTTTGGATGATGGTCACGTACGGTCTTGCGTGTTTGCAGCCGAACATCCACCAGAAATGGGTTAGAGTTGCATGTACATTGGCACAAGTTTGCTTGGAAGTCATGTGGATATTCCCAGCCCTTGTCTAGTGAAAGTGGGACTGTGAATTAGCTCCAGTCCAGAAGCTGCACACAGGCTGTCTCTTATGCAGCCATCACTGGAGGTAGATGGAAACCATCGTATCTGTTCATTTCACATGTGTAGGCCTGTCCTTCACTTCTTTGACCTCAAAGTCCTTGGGTGCTCGGTCTCACGTGTTCCATCTAGCTAGAGAACCTAGTGGGCTAAAGAAGACACAGGCACTGGTGGGAATGATTTTAGTGTCACTGATACTCACTGTAACTAGTTCATTTATTTTAAGAGTGGGATGATGGACATTGAGAAGGTGAAATTAGAGGGAGAGGTGGAGAGTGTTGCATGTGAGCTGTGCTTCAAAAGAGTATTTTAAAGGTAGTTGAATAGCAACTAAGTTGTGCTCAGCAGAGCTTGATGTGGGGTGTGGAT
>WEIS01033499.1:0-18508 GCA_013389965.1 Todus mexicanus | reverse complement strand
TTTCCATTTTCTGCTATAGTTATCAAAGTTCAGGTGGATGAAGAAAGGTATTATTTGTGAGATATTGGGCCACAGGAGGGTCTGGATGGATATGCAAAACTGATGAGAGAGTAAGTCATTAGATTATCAAGAGTAATGATTGAACAGAGAAATTGAAATTTTCTTGGAGTGATGCTGCCTATGAGAGAATTTAGAGAGCCTGAGATAAATATTCTGAAATGTGCATGCTACCCCTTAATTTTTTATTTCTGTATTATGAAAGCATATTATATTATGCTTCTAATTATGTCCATAAATATAAATTTACAGTTCAAAGCTATGAAACGCCATATAAGAAACACATGACAGAGGAAGCATGCTTACAAGGTACCTTACAAGATTTTGTTCTAAAAACCCTTCAGTGCTCTTCCTTATGATTACTTCAGTGTGGTTTTCACAAATCATCCTTACTTTTCTTGCTAATGAAAGGCTGAACAACCTTCAGCTGCTGCAGCCTGCATGCTAAATAGAGAGTGAAATAGATTTCACTGTATAGGATTAGCAAATGTTCACATTAATATTTCACATTCTTTAATGCAGTGGGGAACTGGTTTGAAATATATTGGCATTTCTTGATCTTTCCCAAAATGAATATATTTATGTGAAAATACAGAGCTTCTCTTTTATGAAATTTCATAAAAACCCGTAAGCTGCACAGTGTTAAATCCTCAGGGTGCAGCTGTAAAAGGTCTGGCAAGCTTACAGGAGATTTTGGTCTCGGTGCAGAAAGCATGGGCATGAGTCTTCTGAACGAGTTTTCACCTTTCTCTGAACATTCAGGTGATTCCCAGAGAAAGAGAAAAGGGATAGTGAGGTGTAAACACTCACGCCCACGCTCTAGTACTATGGGACATGAGTTGCAGTCAAGATAACACTGCAGTAAAGTTTAGGTATTTGAGATTTCCAAAACCAGGTGTTTCAAGACCATCCTGAAAACAGTTCTACCGCTGTAGCACAAAAAGCTCAAAAAATAATCTGGGTAACATTTGAATGATGGACCCGTCATAGCATCCTAATGACTTCATTTATGTGTTACAGATCTTAACAAACTCATTCGGCCGTGCCATTAGGCAGCCAGTTGATGTGCTCAGGTAGATTGCTGTCCCTTTTGCCACTAAGACTTAACCTTCTGAGCACCAGCAGCTTCTAGGCAGCGTGGCAGTTTTCTTTCTATGTATACTTTTCTTTCAAGGTAATGACAGGGGCTTGAATAATAGGAACTGCCAAATTTCCTAGGAGAGTTTGATGAGGATGTGCCATTGTGGATCATGAGGAACTGTTCGCTGACACTAAATTTGACACTCGTTAAGAAGTCTTTCCAGCCCTAAACTTTAAAACTTCCATCACATCCCTGGGAGGTATAATTGTAGATGCTTTTTTGGAGCATTTCATAGGATGTCTGTGCTTCCTACAGTGCAGCAGCAATGGTTCAGGCGCTGCGGTAGTGGCTGACTCTCTTCTTCTGCATCACAGTCCTGGCCACACAGCATGTTAGAGGCAGAGGGAGAGGAAACACTAATTTCATACTCGTCAAAGGCCAGTGGCCAGCTTTTTGCTTAAGTGACTAGAAACTGTCAACACCCAATAACACTGAAAAATCAAGTCATAGTTGTTTTGTGTTCCTCATATCCCAAGAGTAACCATGTGCATTCTCCCCTAAAGATTTCACTTTTAAATAAAAGGAAATGGTGACAATAGAAGAAGGAGAAAAAAAAACAGAAACAAACCCACAAGATTGCCCTTAGAGCCCACAGTGTAAGACTCTTGCTTGTTGTTCATCAGCTGTGTTTCCCTGAATAGCACTCACCCCAGCCAAGCACAAGCTTATGGACAGTTAAAAGTTGTCTGTGTGCCAAAAAAAAGATGTAGCAGGGGTATACCTTCTGATGATCATCTGTGAGAGGTGGGGTGTACGATGGTGTAACGTATGGAAGGTACAACTACCATACAGCTCCTGCAGAAACCTCAGGTTGAATATGGCATAAATCACAAAAGGTTGCAGAGAATTTGTGTTGCTGCTAGAGAAGCTAGTCGCTTCTTTCTGTCCCAAGGGAAAAATGAAATGGACACTTACAATAATTTCTTCACGGCAAGCCTAAAGACACCTCACCGGCAGAAAGTGTTGCATTTTCAGATGACTCAAAATTTGGAGGCAAAGAAGAGAGCAATCAGACTGCCCGTTAGCAAATCATTAGTGATATGCTTGAAATAAATGATATGGATTTTCTTTTTTCCTTTTTTTATCTCATCAGCAAAACTGTTGAGCTTTAGAAAGTTCCTGCCCTGAGTCATAATTCTTCCTGTCTCCTCGCTATTAATTCTCTTTCCTTAGATTTTCATTCTGTGTCTTGGAGGTCACCGATGTCCAAAGACTCCAGTGCAAGGAAAATTACTTCCTTCATAACTACCTCGATTTCTTTTTCTCAGTTCTTGGGACTATGTACCCCTTTCTTTGAAGAGATCCTCACCTTTATATATATATATATACATTTTTTATTTATTTTGTTTTTTACAAAAACCCAAGAGAGTATCCCTTACTCTGATATATCTTTTAACAGCTATGGGGAAAATAAGATTTTTGGATTACATCCTAACCCTGCAGAGGACTCACAATAATGATGTAATTGGATTTTTTGTGATTAAATACAGTGATCATCTGCAGAATGGTGGATGCCTTAGTAGGAGCTGAGCTTTGCTTTGCCTCGGTTATTTGCTTAGAATTGAAATACTATTCTGAGCTGTAGATATAACATTCTGAAAAATATAGCAGAGAAATTAGTAAAATCCCTGGCCAAAGAACTTTTTTCTTATTATTCCAGAAAATTAGAAAACTCTGCAGATTGGAAGAATTATTGGACTTGAAGCAAACTCCTGAATTTAGATAGAAAACTTTAATTCTTAGAGCCTGCCCTTAGATCATGTCACAAACTCATATAACTGAAATTACATTAGTGAGAGGGAAAAAAATCAAAATTAATTCCAGGTTTCTGAGCAAGCTGACATGAGAATCCAGTCTTAATTGATTCTGATATAGTCACTGGTAATAAGAACCTTGAGTTCACAGTAGCACATAATAACAAGATAATTTCTCAGATAGACAAGACACTAAAAAAACCTTTAGTAACATTTCAATATAATATTTCTTGACCATCCAAAATAACACCGTCTATCATTATATTTTGCTATCTATGTTAGACCCATAGGGGTGAAACTGTGAATTGCTCTGCACCCTAGGTCTCAAAACACTCCACCTTCCTTTTTCCTGACCCAAGTCCTCCAAGATAAACTACAATTCACGCCAGGAAACTCACCTTGTGGAATTGTTGCTCAGACAGGCAGCTGCCTGCCCCAGGCAGAGCCGCAGGGTGGTTGCATTCTGCATATCTCACTCCCAGGCCACTGAATCAAGGCTAAAGACCTGCAACCTCAAATGGATTATAAGAAAACATGTAGCTTCATTCTGATTTTTTTTTTTTAATTGCGTCCATTAATTCACATAAAGCCCTAGCAGAAAGCTTTTGTCCCACCACTATTGTCTCCTCTTTTTCCTGCCAAGCCCACAGTCATCTGATCTGTTCTCTAATTCTATATAAGCATATTGCTCATAGCTTTCCCCAAGGACCAAGTCATGTAATGTTGTCCCTTTGCACCCTACCCCACTAACTGTCTAACGCAGAGCTGCAGGTCTTGAAGATTCCTTCAGTGTCATCAGAAGTGTTTGTTGATTTTATTGTCCATTTACATCTCACTTGCTAGTGGGGGCTGCCATCTGTAAGACCACAGAGAACCTGTGACTTCCTTACATCACATGGTGAGAGCAGGAGAAATGGTTTTATTGATTCTCGATGGTGCACATTTGGTGCTTGCAGGTCTCACAGCAAATTCATGATTAGAAGTTGAAAGAGATAGAGATGCCTACAGAAACACAGGCTTTAGCACCTTTTTAATCTGCTGTAATATTAACTGATGAGATGAGTTAAAATATTCTGCAGCAGGTCTGAAGTTTATAACATGCACATAATGGAAAATTAATTAATGAAAACGTAAAGACAGCAAGCAGATTAGTGGGCTTTTTAAATATACCATAATACTAATTGATGAGGTAAGTTAAAGGATCCTGAAGTAGCAGCACTGAGGTGAAATATGAGAAGAAAATCATAAGGGGAAGGCATTAGATCTTCTGCATTGATATAGCATAGAGCTATGAGAATCAGAGAGCTGCCTGCTGACTTCATCATGGGAAGGCACCTCTGCATCCAAAGGGAAAAGAGGTGCCAGGAAAAAGATAGCTTCATGTCTTCTCTTTTTCTTAATTCATGTTCCCTTTCAGAAAGTGCACTGCATTCAAAGTTTCAGAAAGGCAGCCAGGTAAGCTGTTTATGCATAATAATTTCCCATCATTACCCTTGAACTGCCCCAAAGAAAATAGTCTAATTGTAATATGTAAAATTGCCAATAGATACCACTTTGCAAGCTTTCTTTTACTACTTTCTATCTGTTTATATAGCCTTAGGTACCTCACACTTGGTGTGTAAAATGACCACCCAGTGACATGTGTGCAGTACAGCCAGTGGTGGTAGTGCTGCTCATCCAAGTATGTGGAAGCAACATTTCTTGGAAGCTGAGTTGTTCATGTGTTTTAAAGTTTTATAGAGTGAATAAGTGCATGGCTGCAGAATTTGAAAGTGCTCAGTTATAAATCTGATGACAGTAAAGCTAAAAGAAGTCTCAGCAAGTGGCTTCCCTCCAATAACTTACCTTTTTATTAATTCCTAAAGAAGAGTTCAGGTTAATGCACACTTTCCCATAAGTACATTTTTGTTTTCTTGCTACCGTTTCTCATGTTGGTGTGTGGTAGTCTTGAGAGGAACAGGTTTAGCTACTTGCTCTGACTCAGTTGAGCAGCAGCATTATGTTTAATGTGGGGTGGAAAACAAGTGCAAATCTTTTTCAGGAAATAGGAAGGATCCAGTCATGCAACTCTCTTGATGACAAATAGGGGTTTAGCTCATCTACCCCATACCAGGACTACTTGCCAAAGGTTCCTAACTCTTGACCTAAGTTGCTCAAAACACTGGTCAACCTATTTCAGTTAAAATGAACAGGAGTAGCAAAACAGGAGAGAATAATAGATCTTTCCTAACCCATTTTGTTGGCTTAAAAGGTAATTAACCTTTGGCTGGACTATAAAGGTAATCTTCAACTGGTCCTGTTTTTCAGGTGGAAATGAAAGGCTTGTTTTCAAAGCTGTAATATGTTCTGGTAACTGGTGAATGTGATGGTATAACAACTGAAGGGATTTATCCATACCTATGCTAAGAATTTTGCTTCTGTCCGTAGAACTGCTGCTACAGAGGCTACCTCAGCGAGCAGAGCTTCCCCTGCCATAAAACACCTATCTGTTATTTGTCACGTATGTCACCGCCTTGAATTGTGGTAGGAAAATGCCGGTACTAGCCTTGCTTGATGACTTCAGTCAAGTTTGGAGGTAGAGTAAGCTAAAAATATGGAAAGCCTCCAGAATGTAGAGCCAAGGAAAAGTGGTAGCAGGGTTTGTAGCAGAGGTGTCTTCCCTTGCTGAAATAGAATGCAAGGAGGAAGAAAGCTGGTTGAAGAGACAGAGGGAGTGAGAGGAGGGGCACTGAGAAGAGGGAGGATCTGTTTACTTGTGAATGATTATAGGGGTTGAATAAATGGAACCTTCCTTATTGCTCAGCTCCTTGAAGGGAAGAGATTAACAAAGTGAGAAATCACAGGAGACTACCCAGAGAAGCTTTCTGCTGTCTCAAAGCAGGCCCATGGGGTACGTTGCTCCCTGAAGCAATCAGGTGGAAAGTGGAAGGAGGAGTTTGACAGTGTCCCCAGCAGGGTTACCAGTATGTATGAGCACAGTGGCTGGAGAGGATGAGATTAGCTGAAAAGTGAAGATGAGGTGGGGAAGCCTTTATTCTCTGAATGTTCGGGACCTCAGTAGCCTTGAGGAAAAAAGGCTCTGAGGACAAGGTCTTAAGTACTTCTGTCCAAATCCCAAAGAAGACTAGGCAGAGGCAAGGAAACTGAGGGAGTAAGCTGCAGTGAGGCTTGTGTCTGGCACTATGTAAACAGTAAGCAGCTCTGGAAAACTGCTGTGTGCATCATTTACCACGTAGCCCAGCTAGGCTGCACCATGTACCAGAGCCCCCGAAGGTCTAAGTAGTAGGAAGCAGGCACATAGGCACCTGGAGCACACATTCAGCTGTTCTGCAGGTGTTGTGTAGCCTCTGCCCAGCTCAAGCAGAAAAATAGTGTTTCTGCAGCTTGTCGTGGCACAAGCACAACAAGGAGCATGAACTTGCAGCACGTCGAAACCCGAGCGCTGGCCACAGTGGTGCTTAACTAGGCTGTGCCAGTCTGATCCAAATTTACTTTGAAATATTTCACGCGCTTAGTCCCTAGCATTGGCCTGGTTCAGAATGGACTCTCAAACAGGCACACCTCAGCCCTGTAGTTTTTTACAGGGTCAAAACAGAAGCATTTGCTAACATACAACAGTTGGATATGCTGGGGACTCTTGTTTCCACAATGTGTTTTATACGCTGCTTTAGAGCCAATTTAGGGCAGCCCAAAATAAAGCAGGGTCCTGATACCAGCTGTCATTGCTTTGATGACTTTTCTAAAAACCAAGTACCTTTCCAGACCCACGTTTTGTACTTAAACATGACTTCATTCGGCTTTATGACTAAGTGCAAGCAGAAAAAAAGGATGATACGGCCGAGGAAAAAATGTACTTTCCACTTTATTCATAAAACACTTTTGCAAAGTGCATTTAGTAATTTGCCATTGTAACCACCTGCACGTAGAGCTTTCAGGGCAGAGTTCTGACACTGTATTTAGTTCATACTTTGACTGCTCAGCTAAAACTTCCATTTGTATGCATTTATTCTGCTTCACACATTATGTTATCAGTCACTTCCAATATTTCAAAGTCACAGCAGTCTTTTTCTGACATACATTTGTCAGAATGAACTGCCGTGATTGCTGTTATTACAGACCGCGGTTCCTGACTAAGGGACGAGTCTTATATAGAACCAGAATATTGAAATTGCTCAATAAAACAATAGATAAAACAGAATAAAATTAGAGTAAATTAACAGAAATAGATGCTTTAAATGGCCAGCCAAGGAAAATTAAAAAAAAAAAAAAAGGAGGAGAGGAGGCCAAGGTAGGATTTATAATCCCACGCAACAGAATTATTCAGGAAAAATCTAATTTTTTAAGTTCATATGCAAGGCATTGCAAATGGCTCTTTACTGCTTCCTGGTAATGAGTCAGTAAAGTATGTCATACTTGGGCTTTCTCTTAATCAAATACTTCATTATATTCTTCTAACGGTCACTGTCAGTACAAAGATTTCAATAATCAGTCCATTATAGTCACAGCACAGTATAACAAGGAGTTTTAGCCTAGACCAAGAGGATGCTTAGATGCCTGATTAAGTCCTGGTGGTAATAATTTATCACGACGCATGAGCATGACTGTCTCTCGCTTGTGCTTAGTAGCATCAGGGGCTTTGCTAGTTCAGTCTAAAAGCCCTTACAGCTTAGGGAGAACCACATCTCTTTGGAAAGGTAATGATCCTCTTATGCTTACTGTAATTAAAACATTTTTTACCCCTGTATTTGCTACTGTTGTCTTCAGCTGTAAGAATAGTATATCACTAGATGAATTTCCAAAGGAGTGAAGAAAAGCTGCTGCTTAGTTACCTGGCGTTGTAGATAACTACATACTACAGCTGGTCCCACCAAAACAGAAAGGTTTCAACTGCTAACAAGAAATGAAGGGGCAAAATAACTTTATTGGCTGCAGTTTCATAGATGGGATGCCTAAATATGACCAAAGACATCATCAGTATCTCCAAAGACATCAGCTTCCTACAGAAAGACTATAAGATAGATAGACTGTTGTTTTGGGTTTGTTTGGCTTTTTTAATATAAAAGTTGGATTTTTAATTAAAAAAGAAAAAGAAAAAAATCACAAACTAAACCA
The DNA here is from genome assembly GCA_013389965.1 of Todus mexicanus. Taxonomy (NCBI): domain Eukaryota; kingdom Metazoa; phylum Chordata; class Aves; order Coraciiformes; family Todidae; genus Todus; species Todus mexicanus. The sequence goes on along the minus strand of WEIS01033499.1, from coordinate 10,444 downwards.
GGAAAAAACCCCCAAAACAAACAAAACCAACAAGCAAAGTCCATTACAGTAGTACTTGGAGAGAAAAGTGACAGGGCAGTAAGCATGAGTTTCTAGCCTTGAGAGCCAGGATTAGAAGTTCCCTACCCCAGGCTGATTTTTTTGGCTTTGCTTGGGGTATTCCTGGAGCAACTTGTGAGAGGAAGCATGCAAATCTGAGCCTTGAGTTAGTTGAAGAGAATGCATTCTATTTTTATTATTGTTTAATTGTATTAATTTCCTTGGGTTTGGGATGACTTCAGTTAGTTAGCAATGAATCTTCAGATCATGGAATTATGCCAGATTTACACTGGTTTAGCTGACGAGATAATTTAATCCTATAAATATGTCTTTGGCATAATTTAGATGTAAGGCTCAAGATTAACATCCCTGTGAAACAGGGAATTTATGTTCATTTCTCTTTTTTGCCTGTGATGTGCTGTGCGAAGCTACAGAAACATGTCAGCTCTCACAGTCTGTGAAGTGATCAGAGCTTTCAAAATGCCATCAGGGTTTACCCACAACATCAAATTCCTCTACATTCTTCCACCATTTTATATAAACCGGAGAAAACTGTAAAATCCATTGAAGAAAAGCAATTGAAAATGAAGCATGGTTACACCCAGAGAAAATGAAGGCTTATTGATCTTTGTGTCCCTCTTAAACTGGACACACCTACAATGCTAGTTTTTAAAATTTTTTAAGAGCAGCAATCTTGCTCCAAGTTAAATATATAAGACCTTTTGAAAACAAGCAGGTTTAGAAAGAACCACTAACAGATGTTTAACCCACTAACAAATATATGCAGGGCTGTATATATAACTAAGTCACTGTGCTGGCAGCAGTGTTTATATTTTATTTTGACCTCCCAAATGAAATGTTTCTGTATGCAACTGGGCCAGCAGCAGAGAGCAGAGGTAGCAATACCCTCTCCTGCTTTACAAGCAAAGGGGCGCTCACTCAAATTTGCAGAGGGAAATTAAACTAAAAACCATGAATGACACTTCCAAGGTAACTCCTTGAATCACTTGACCAGCTAGCAAAGCCGGCACTTCTCCCACCACCCCTTTTCTACTCTTTCTCCGAGCTTTTCCTTCTTTATTCCTATGCAGGGCACATGGCTTAGCTGTTTACTTGCTCTGAGGCCTTTTTTTTTTCTTTTTTTTTTTTTTATGGTAGAAAAAAATCCCAGGTGGTTTTAGCTTTGGGGATTTTTTAAGAGCTGAAGTTAGGAGAAGGAGCCTCTCTGCTTCCACTGAGAGCTGCAATAACTGAGATGAAAGGAGGCTGCAGGCTGTGGTGCCTGCACAGCTACGGGCTGTGTATGGGCACAGCATCATTTCTCTCCCTCCTGCCGGCTTTATTTCAAATTACCTGATACCTTGGCACCAACAACTGCTTCCTTTTTTCTGCCCAAAGCGCTTTTGTACTACTGCTTCAGTTAACGCAGACCCTTTCAGCTGCTTCAGTGCTGTGTAGAAACCTGTTGTGCCTTGTGCTGCCAAATAGGAATAGCGGTCTGTGGTGGGGCCCCACAGGGTCAAGCCCTGGGTGGGTGCAAGGGGACAGCCGCTGACACAGCTAGGCAAGGTCTGGGGCCAGGAGGTGCAGAGAGAGCTGTAAGACCCTTGTGGTGGTGGTCCCAAGACCACCTCAGAAAACTAATCAGGTGTTTGGGATGTGTTGATCAGTACTGCTGTTCAGCGTGAAGAGAGGTTTTATTATTTCCCTTTTTTCCTAGTTTCTGGGAAGTGTGAGTGATTTGTCTGTTCACTGAGCTGAACTGTTATCATCTTTTTGCTAGTGTTTGAAATAAAGCCTGGGTAAGCTGCTCTCACCAGGAGACTTCAGTCCTAGGCTGGCAGAACCAGGAGCAGACCATACTGTGCTCCCGTCAGCCTATTGCAACTCAAGATGATTCCCACAGTGCTGCATTTCAGGTTTCGTTCTGAAGATTTGCTTGCTCAACGAGAAGCTTTCTCATCCCCCCCAGGCACTTGCATACACACTAGTGTCTTTTTCCAGTTTGAGGAAAAAAGTAGAGATGCCAGCCCTTCATCTTGGGTAGGCAACAATAAGCTCCTTGCTAATTTTTTTAAATGTTACAGCCCTTTAGATCACTAATACACATCTAGCTGATCCTTAACAGCTGGAATTATCAGATAGCTGAATCTTAATAGTAATGGTGCAGGTTATCTCTGTGTAAATAGCGCAGTATCTTCATTCAGCAGGAGAAATGCTGCAGGTCTGCACTGATATATATGTAGATATCAGATATACTAATCTGGATGAACAGGATAGTTTATTCCTATCTGGAGGTGTCTTAAAGTTCAATTTGTGATGCTTGCAGGTAGAACTGATGATTTACTGTTTGTGGCTATGGCAGTGTACCTGGTGTGCTTCCTACAAGCCAACGTCTCCATAGGCCTGACGTTGGAGTTCATGAGCCTCTTGCTGTACTGCCAGCACTAATGTAAACATTGCGGCTGGCTGAGAGAGTCCCTTATTTCTGTCCGCTGCTTTTTTTTGTCAATCTGTATCATGTTCATTTGGGACATTAGTGGTGCTTGCCTTGAGTCGTGGTGCTTTGACAGCAGGGTTGCAGGAAGCTTTCTTGGCAACATTTGTTTTCTAGAGAATTGTTTCCTGGCTGGAGGTTTATTACCTCTGAGCTTGAGCCACTGAAAGGCTTGATTTCAGAGACATTTCAGCTAAGATTTTGGACTCGGTTTTAATAAAATGGAGTAATTTGTTATTGAAGGAGGAAATAGTATGATATTCAGGGGTTACTTTTTAAGTCAAAATAGGGAACAAATTGCAAAACTATGAGGCGCGTGCCCACAGCCTTGTCGATCAGAACTGCTGCTCTTAGCACACCGTTTCTCCTGCATTACCCTATCTGCTCCACAGTAACACTGTAGGTAGATAAATTAACTAGTATTAGCTAGATACTTAAACGTTATTAGAAATTCTTAAACCAAAATCTTTCTTAAAGTTGAAAGTAGAAACCCATTATTTGATAGGAAAAAGCATAAAAGAATACTTATAATAATTCCGGAATCAGTCATCATAAAATGATGAAAGTCTGAATTAAGGTTCCGCATCAAAGAAACCTGAAAGTGAGAGATGCAATTAATTCAGTCAGCCAACTCTAAATCAGCCCTGTAATGATGTCATGCAGTTAACCTATGCTTATAATTAGGGCTTTTCCTTAGTTATCAGAACTTGAGTAGATAAAAACAAGTGCGCTTATTTCTTTTCAATTTTGTAGGAACATGTTAGGGTTTTGTCTTCAGATGATTTCTTTGTGGCAGGAATGGGAAGACCAGTAAGCTGAAAGCTTAGGAAATTGAAAGGAGATAGGAGGAGGGTGTCTAATTCTGATTTGTGCTCTGAAAATCTTCCTCTGGCTTTTCCTACATCAGTGTGAGATCCTTTGTGGGCCAGGATGATGGACTAGGTGTTGTTATGGCCTTTCTAGCCCTGCTGTCTACAAATCCGTTCGCTTCATTTGAAACTGATCTTTTCCTGCTATTAGCCTGCTGCCTTTCTTCTCCAAGATTATAGTTTGCTCCTTTCCAGTATCTCTCCATCTTGTGGAGGGCGCTTAGGTCACCCTCAGCAGCATATGTGAATGCTCTAGCCTGCGATGCAGATAGCCCCAGGACACCTGGGGAATCCTCCAGATTGCTCACTGTCCATTCCATGAACACACAACTAACTTCCTGTGATCTGTTCTACTTCATTACACTGCTTATTGAATTTTGCTGCCGGTATTGTCTTTCATACTCTTGGGACCAGCATCAGTTGTCATGGCAATTACTGTCAGATGGTTGCAACTTGTATGCTTGGAGGTGTGTAGGAAAGCTGATGGCCAGAAGTAGCAACAGTTCAAAGAAGCATAAAATACCAGTTACTAATACTGCTTAGTGACCAAAATATTTGGGGTTGTAGCAGTTGGTAGGTAGTTTGACTCCAGTCAGTATCCTGTGTGTCTTTCCCATTAGCTTCTAGATGAGTATTATTATTTTGGTTTTTAATAATCATGATGATATTTGAAGCAATTCCTGAAAGAAATTGGTCATTCTTTATGAAGTCGTTCTTCAAGTTGCTATAATAGTCTACCATCCTCCGTATGGTTTGGCCATTTTATGCTATGAAATAGTTTACAAAGGAACCTCAAGTCGTGTTGGAAAAAACACCGACTCTCATTAATCTCCTTTAGCCCCTCCCCAGCTTCCCTGATGCTCTAGAAAAGAAAGACTGCTGAAGCAGAGGCTAACCCACATGTCTCCCATCGTCTGACCATGTTATATTGTGGATGGGGCGCACAGGCTGGTATTTCCATCACTGTTTTTCAACATTGGGCCTGCCTTTTGACACTTCCAACATGGATGGGTTGGTTTGCTTATTTGTTTTGCAAAGCAGAGGCAGAACTAAGTCTGAAAACTTCATTGCATAAGCTTGGAGAAGATCCATGCATGATAACAGTATACTGTCACCACTAACTGAATTATGAATTATATTTTACCAGATGATAAACACCAAATAGAAGGCTTCATACCCTCCAGTATTAAACGTCTCCACTGACAAAATTTCCCTCAGGGGAATTTTGTCGGTATCCAGGTAGTTGCAATCCTTCTAAATAGACATAAATGGATGGACAAAATAAGGAAAATTATGTAAGCACATCAGGTGTTCACAAGAGTAATCTGTCAATGCTTTGTTTGGTAAAGCAATTACAGAGAAAATTAGTAGAGTGGGGCCTTGAAGCAGGTGTGAATATATACCTATTCAAATATTCTCTCAGGATCTTCTTTTTTTAAAATAAAATGACCCTTTCCACACAAAACAAGTTTGAGAAGGAGGAGAAATGCCTATTAAATTTATCCAGTCCATAGCTCTACAGGCAGGATCAAATGCATTTCTGTCAAAATTCAGAGAAAAAGCTTCACACTCCTTTAAGTCAGATGCACCTAATCGAACAGAATTATGTTTCTGGTACATTTTGGTGTGAATTTCTTATTTTGCTGAGCAACTTGATACAAACAGAATTGTTTTGGCCAATCCCAGGTTTCTTGATGGTCAGTTTATGTTTAGACCAAAAAAAAGAAGGATCTTCAGCTTATTGATTGGCAAAAGTCTGAGCAGGAGTTGTCCACTTCTCTTGAGGGTTTGGTTTTTGTAATGGAGGGAGGAGTCTTTACACACAGGTTGACACATAGGTGTTTCTGCATTGATGCAGAGAGGCTGTCACACACTTGCTGAAGTCACAACCAGTTTTTCAGAGCCTTTCTTAACCACACACCTTGGAACACAGCAAAGGTTTTTGCCACATGCTGAGTAGCATTTTAAAACTTATCAACAGGGTATGTATCAATATTGATCTTGTGCAGGAGACCATTCCTTGATGCTTCACTCTTTTGTAATGAACCCCCTCTAAAGGAAATAATGAGCTAATAATACTCATTTCACCAGGGTCTCGGGGGAATGGAGACAGGATTCTTGTCACACTCAAGCTGACAGTTTTCTGATTGATGGCATTTAGGGGAATTTGAAAGAGGATTAAAGCCTTGTGATGCTGGTTTATTTCAAGAACATGACATGTTTGATATGATAACAAAGTGGGAATTTTTCTTCTGTGGTTTTTATGGGGATGGGGTTGTTTAGGATGAAATTATGGATAAAGTGACGGCTGAAGTCAACTGTACGTGTTTCTGAGGTGGTCGGATGCAAGGTGGCAGGAGTCATTATAAAATACTTGGCAGGTTTTTGCTGCAGAGAACTTGATAAAAAAGCTAAAAGGAAACTAATACTGTAACAATTCGTTTCATGTGGGAGGCCATAATTTATAAACGTTGGAAGGCATTTTGCCATAACATGATTTAATTTCATTGTTGTGCTGACACTGTTTATCAAGGAATATTATCAGCAAAAGGCACTAGAGATAGTGGTTTGAGATCACAGATATTTAGAAGGTTGGTGAAGTGAGAGTTAATCTTATATTCTTTTGTAGACATGTAATGAGCAAGGAGAAAGAAAATGCTCCCCAGTATCACATGTTAGCGCAGATTAAAGAGTGTAAGATATTCACAGAAAGGAGGGGTGGTCCCTGAACCATCCATCAAACGCTTGGATTTGACCTTCAGCTCAGTAGTATGTGTGTTTTACCCACTTAATAATAAAGCCAGAATAATAGTGCTGTAAGCCCTCAGTACTACAAGTGGGTTGCTGTAAATAAATCTCTGTTGGACCAAGAAGCCTTAAGTGTATTTTTAATAAGGAAACCTTAACTTTTGAGTAGAGTCTTCAGGGTCTCGCTGGAGTGAAGTTGTCATTATTAAGATTCCCTGCAGAGCTCTGAAATAACTTTGCATTTACTTAGCTATTTATATGCTCACATAATATTTTAAGTAAGCTTGGTTGGCATTAATAAAGTCAATGGTTCATTACTATTATATAGATGGTTTTATTTAGAAAGAACACTTAGTCTAGGCCATTGAGAGATAAACTGTTTTTTAAAGCCAGCTGTGCACCGCACAAGGGTCTGCAGAGGTTGCTTTCCCTTAGGTGCTCTGAGTTGTCTCTGATGCGGTCTTTGGACAGAGATCCCTCTCATGTTTTGGCTATACAGAATTCTAGGTTTATGGTTTGCAGCTGACCAAGCTGGATGCCCCATACAAGGTTTCCCAGGCAGACTGGCAGAGGGGAAGCACCAAGGCGCAAGGGCAGACTGAACGCAGAGCAGAGAAGGGAAGGAGCAAGGAGACGAGGGCTCTGATGTCCTTCATCCACCACATGTCCACCTTACTATTAGGGGAACACCAGTGGGGCATGTCAAAACCCATTACTGTTGCGCTGGGTGCTTGTTTTAGATCTGCAGTCCAAGATCTTTACTTATCCGATAGAAGACCCAGGTGACAAAGCTACAGGCAATTTGCTTTATTGCAGTTAGATAACCACAAGAATGAAAGGGATCTACTGGGTCACCAAACCCATTATCCAGCTTTGATAAGCAAGCACACCATCTGAGTCCTCTTATAACTTCATCAAGTGTTATCTCAGTACCAGTCTGGGGTATTTTTGTTCACTTGAGTGTTTTTCCCTGTTTTTCAGTTGTTTTTCTGGCCCTGTCCCTGCTGGGAAGATTTTCCTCCTTCATATTACTCTCAGGACGTTCTTTACAGTCTGGATTTCCTCATAGCCAGTGTAGAACTATTTGCCTTTGTTAACATTGGCTTTTCCCTCATATTGCTTTTCTCTGACACTGTTTCTGTCTTTGCTTACTCTCAGTTCTCTTTTTCACGTGCATCAGAAAGGCTTTTATTCTCCTGAAATGTCTCTGTTCTCCTGTTCATTCTTGTATCTCTTGTCTGCACCAGTTCTGGTTTCTTGAAGGTGAGTAAGGGCGGTTGTGCAGACTGTGTTGAATGAGATCACACCTGTGCCTTCCAGAATTTGAATCATAAATACCTTGCTCAGCATATTCTGGCGCAGCATTTGCCCATTTTGCAGCTTCATCGTGCTGGTAGTTGTTAGCCAGTATTACACCCCAACTTCTGTTGTCCTCCTTCATATCCAAGCAGTGAACTTCTAGCTGGTATGGTTTACTGTTTCTCTTCAGCTATGCACTCCAACCTTCAAAGTAGTAAATTGTTACTGCAACCTTGGCAAAAATGATAAATATAAGAGGCATAAATATAGGAACGTTGAGGTTTTTTTGTTTGGTTTTGCTCTGAAACTGAAAATGGCCGTTGATAGAAAAATCCCAATCATGCAGTTAAGTAGCAGTGTAGTAATACCAATTTGCTCATTCGTGTAGGAAAAGACCTGATGTGAATATATTACTATAGCTCAACAACAACGACAACAACAAAAAAACCACTTTATTTGGTTAGTCAATTTTTTTTTAGAGTGAGCTCACTTCCATTCACTTTTACTTTTCTCACACCCACACATATTCAACATAAAGAGAATCGCAGCACAGAAGAAGATGCCATTGTTGTAAGCTAGAGCTTACAGTTCTTCCAGGGAAGTCTCTATTCTTTGCAAATGTGGGAAATAATAAATGCAGATTGCATCAGAGATGTAACTGATGATAATAACAAAACGTTTGGTCTCTGATTATTCATTGTAGTAGGGCAATTACAGGAATCTTGAATTTTTCTATGATGCCATTGAGATTTACTACATTTCATTGCCAAAAAAAAAAAAAAGCAGAACCTTGGTAAAAGTAGAAAAAGAAGTCTATTTTTTTTTCCTTTACTTACAGTCAGAGGTAGTATTTGTGATTGCCACCAAGTGGGTGGTTTCATGCAAGAGCCGTGAGACGAAAAACATAAATTGCTTCCGTGCTCTTCACTTGGGTCCTGAACCTTTTAGCAAAACCAGACTTGCTTTTGAGTCTCTGGCAAAAGCTACACTCCCATGAGTTTCCCATAGATTGAAATCTAATTGCGAGCATTTTGCACCAGCAATACTGTTAATCTCTGTTTGATCAATAGATTTAGTATGCTTTCCAATGGATTTCTACATGTTAATTAACATGTAAAGTACTGTTGTCATTTGACAGGTATGGGCTATTGGAAAGTTACAAATGGAGTCAAACAGAGACACTTTCTTCCCTAAATGCTTTCTTTGGATTGACAACTGCATGTTTTCATTCCAATAATTGGAAGTTTTCAATGCGGATATACTGCTGTATCTGTAGGAGAGATTTGATCTGTGGTCATTGAGACATAGTTCATTTTTGGCTGGTACTAGTAAAAATAATTACAATGTCAGTTCTGTACCTGAATTACTTGTGATAGATATACTTCTGGATTAGGCAGTCTGCACTCTGAAATAATAAGAACTGTCAGGTTTTGGTTAAAATATGAGCAGTGAAATATCTCTGCAGGTTATTATCACTTTGAGGGATTGTGGTTCCTCTCCATTATTCCCTCCACTATTGTTGAATTGTCCAATTTAAGTGAATAACAGCGCATTCTTTCTAGAAACTGTTGGTGGGAGCCAAGGAAATAAAATGTAATAGAGGTATCTATTACATAAAGGATACCTGTATATAATAGCCATTGGCAAAGTTGAGACACAATAGCCAGGAATTAAATTCGCCAAATGGAGACGGGTTTTGCTTTGTTTTTCAAAAGTCTGAGCTACAGATACTGAGCAACCCAGTTCCTACTAGAAAATGCTTGCTTTTGTACAGTCCTTGCCAACATTGTTAACACAGAAGTCTCATAGGCTGGATGCCTTCTGCCTTCATTAAAACTCATAAAGCTCCTATTTAAATCTTTTGTAATCATGCATGAGTAACTATGGAAAGGATTTAACTTTGTGCGTTGTCACATTTGTAAAAAGGAGAGATGTATTTTAATTTTTCAGAATTCACAGTTTTTCATATGTCCTACAAAATTGGCTTTACTTTCTATCCCTTCTTAAAAAGAGTGGTTTAAAGCATCACCTTCCAGATTGAATGGATAAAAGTGATAATTCAGAATTTTACAAGTCTTCTCTCACCTACTTTCAATCATTGATTAGATCCCTGAAGATGGACTCGTTGCAGCGCACTTTGGGGTTTTTGGTTTGTGCAATTTGTTACTGAAGCAACTAAGCGTTTGCTGAAGTTGATACTTGCCTTTGACAGCCACTTCTTTAATGAGGATAAATATGCTCAAATTCCATTTTTAGATAGTAGTAGGCAAGCTTTAGTCAACTGAAAACTAGAACCTTTGTATATGTCAGCCTTCACAGAGGTTATTTGTAAAAAACAATGTTCCCTGATTTATTCCTTCAAGACTTCTTGCCATTTGGCAGAGATCTGTTCCAGTGTGTCAAGCATCCTTTCTGTGGGGAGAAAAAAGATTCTGGAAAAAGTCTCTCTTGGGAATGTAGACAAAACAAGGACTGTACTACCATGAGGGATCTGTGGAGCTCTTCTGGCTCAGCAACATCTCAGAGATTCCTTCTCTCGCCCCAGTTTTGCAAGGTCTCTTTGGGCTGAATTACCCACATGACCCAGTGGAAATGACAAACTCGTAGCTTTACAGGCTTCAACGGCTTTAGGCCTGTTCTGATTACATATTTGGATGAAGCATAACAGGGAGCTTTAAGAAAACATACTCTGTTCTTAACGATATCTATCCGTTATGCTATGGAACTTGTTAAAATACCCTAAGCAACTAAATCACTATGCAGAGCTGCCAGATTTCGTTGCTTAGGTCCCAGCTGCCATTGTGGCCCATGAAGGCAATATATTTCTAAATGAGGAACAACCTTCTTTCCTCTCTTTCATGTGTAAGACAGGCCAAACTGTCATGCTTAATTCATCTTTAATGATAATGTATTTATTTGTTTTCACTTCGTAAGTGAATTTAGAATTTGGTCTGTGCAGGGAGAAGAAAGGAAATCAACAACTCTTTTCAGG
>WEIS01033495.1:0-18692 GCA_013389965.1 Todus mexicanus | reverse complement strand
AAAAAAAAAAAAAGTGTGTGAAATCAATTTTTTAAACAAATTTCAAACGAAAATATTTTCAACATAAAAATACGTTTGAAGTGTAAATGCACATCTGAAGCAGATCCCATTCAAGTAAGACTCCATAAATAAAAACTAATATTCTTGCCGGCAGCTCCCAGGTTTATTTTGCTCTCCAGCCTCAGATACAATCTAAGCTTTGAAGCTTATGTGGGGTGAAACCATGGCCAGGCCAGAAGTTTTTCTGCTCCCAGATCCATCGTCCTAGGTTGCTATCTGAGACTGCAATGCCAAGGTAGTGGCAGGGCAGCAGGGTAGGAGTCCGGCGCTGGCTGAGCTCCTACACTGTGCCCTGCTCCCCTGCTGCTTTCAGAAAGCACTTTGATGTCTGCAGACAGTAATTGCTGCCAAGCCAAATGTTAAATACTGTGCTGTTATTTCTCAGGATTATCCTCGTGGCACAAACAGGGGAAGCTGGGAAGAGGAAGAAGAAATAACACAGGGTGCTAAGCCATCCTCCTGTCAATGTTGAGGTCACTCCTGAGAATCACCCCATTTAGATCAGAACACCTCCAATTAACTCACTAAGTAATGCTGTAAATGCCAAGAGGTAATTGGAAATACCTTACCTATTTTAGTTTAAACTAGTTTTCAAGTGTCCCTAGTGACTCCATTCCCCAGACACAGCTGGGTCCATGCTCCCGAGGACTTAGACGCAAGATCCCATTACTGCAGTCTCACAAGCTGCTTTGTCTTAGCTGAGAGGTGGTGGCAACCTCTGGGCATGGCAAATCTGAGATGATTCAACTCAGTTTACCCAGCAGCGAAAGAGGGATGAGTGACATGAGACCTGATCACATTTGCCATAAAGGAAAAATTCCCTGACGCAAAGCATAAGACCCCAAGTTAGCCAGAAATTTGGGATGGATCTGCCTATATCACCCTTTTACAGCATCCTCTCCAAGGAGGCCAAAACGTCTTTAAATGAAAAATATGCTTCAGAAAAGAAACAAAAATTATTAATCAAGTGACCAAAGACAGAAAAGAAAGAAAAAGGTCTTTGTGTTGTTCTCCAAGAGCCCATCAGGTCTGGCACATGGATCTCTTCCTCCGTGCCTGAGGCTAGTCAATGCAACCACCCTCAGCAAATCCAGCTCAGCACCCTCTGGTCCCTAAAGTACCTTGCCCCCACCTTTAAGGCCTGCTGCCCTCTTCATCCTCATCCTCCTCTTGGCAGTTCCCCCTCTCTACCCTTCAAGCTGCGGGTTCACCTCACACTTGTTCTCCTCCCTCTACCTCTCCCTGCAAGAGTTCCACCAGACCCAGTCAACTGTGAGCAAGGAAATAAAAATAATATTACTACTAATAAAATATAACATTAGTCTGCAACACAGATCAACCCATCAGTTGAGAAGCTTCCCTTACCCCAACCCTTCATGCAGCTGCTTTTCTCTACAGCCACCGGCTCATGGATGCAGGAACCACACATCTAATTCAGCTTGGGATAAATCACAAGCACTGCAAGTGCTGCTAGGAAATCCCACAGAATCTTATCTCTTTCTGTTGAGCCCCTCTGATGTGCCAGGGTAGAAAGCAGCGGCTCCTGCAACCGCCAACGCAAGCCTGAGCAATACTTACAGCTGATTGTAATTCCGAGCTCTACACCTCTTTTCTTGGGCAATTTAACGTGGAAAGTACCGCTGCTGGGTATGACAGACTCTATAAAACCAAAAACAGACAAAAAAGAAAATAAGAGAAGAAAAGAGTTTTCAGCTGCATGAACAGTTTCTTCGGAAGCAAGAAAAACAATCCCATAAACCTCAGTTTTATTGGTTCAAACAAGGTTACTATCTGAGGCCCTGTGGACTTCAGGTTAAAATTTGGATTCTCATTAAAAATACATACTCTGAGCATCAAGTGAAGTGCTCACATCACGCTGTACTTCAAGATTGAGGCAGCTGTCAATGTAAAAGGAAAAAACCTCTTTTTTTCTTTTTTCTTTTTTTTTTTTTTAAATACAAAGCTGCACTTCAGTCCCAGCCGATAACTTTGGCTCCCTTCTTGCTTCAAGTCCATAAATTAATACAAATATCATTCATATTAATGGGAAAATATTTCAAGTGCAGGTGGCCTCTTTATCTACTCCTTAGGCTTATCTCAGCCAACTGGTGATCACAAGGTATTTATGAAAGGATCAGAAGAAGGGCTTTCCATCTCGGTGCACATTAGAGAGCAACGAGAAATGGAAAAGGTCCTCACAGGGTCTTCTTGCTCTTCCATTTGACTCCAGCAAAAGCCTCACAAATTTGTGTGAATATGCTCCCTCCTATGGGTTAGCAAAGGCATTGGCAGAGTCCTGCTCCTTATGAGGAGCAGCAATTCCATTGGCAACGTACCTGCGACATCAAATTCAATCTCAAGCACCACTTTATTTGTGAGCGCAGCATCACGCAGAAGCTGATTAGCTTCCTCCATGGTCCCATCCTCAGTTGCAATGCCGTTGATAGCAAGAACTCTGTCTCCTACTTGTAGTAGCCCACACCTGCAGTCCACATCGGGAAAAGAGGGGAAGGGAACAAGGAGGCAAGGAAAAATGGGGAAGGAGGGAAAAAACAACCCCACAACCAGCCGTAAGTTACTTTTGCCAGGCAAATCTGTTACAAGACACAGAGTAGTGATGAATCCTGCACAAGTGGTCCCAAAGAGAAGATAACTCATTCTGCAATGCCTGTCTCAGTGTTGAGAGCCACTGGAAGGTCACAAGGCAGCAAACCCTTGTGGCTTGCTTAAGTTTGCTCCTAAAAAAACCATTTTTGGTCACATTTCTTGCAACTTCCAGGGAAAAAAACCCCAACAATTAACCCTCACATTCCTAAAAGTCAATACCACAGGCAGGCGAGGAGAGTGAGTGATCTCCTGTGACATCTAATGGTATAGGGCTTTTTCCATGTGCCTGCACCCTCTGAAGCCCAAACTAACAACACTGAAAATTGTACGGATTCCTCTGCTTAATACATGGCTAATATCGAAGTTACAATCCAACGAACTCACTGAAATGTCTCAGCAAATTGGATAATCATTTATCCCTTGTAATTGCATTTCTGGAAGCCAAATGTACATTGATACTGTTTAACTGCCTTGAAAGACCCATATTATTCCAATGCAATAACCCATCAATATAACTACAACTGGCCCTTTGGGGTTATTGGTTTAGACCCACTTTCTATAAGAACAGAGGTCAGCAGGTTTCCTTATTCTGCAGGAAAAACAGTGATGGCAAGGCTATGCTGGAGATATACTGCTACAGCATGCTTTGTCTCTTGGGACCCCTCTATATTTATAAGCAAGGTTTTTTCACACATGAACCACTACACTCCTACATTCACTATCCGCCGTCCCTCTTTCTGGTTTTTAACATACCACAACATCAGCGAGACAATCCTCCAATTTATCTCCCACAGCTCATCTGAGCTGGCCAGTGGCTCAACAAAATCAAGAGTGTAGTGTTCCCTTGTCCCTTCATCAGTTGTTCACTATAACTACATCTTTTTAGGTTTTCTACTCATCATTTATTTCTAAGGCTGTGCACTTGAGCAGAATTTGGGAAACCATTCTTCATCCATCAGCTACAGCTACAGAATGGTCTCCAAAATAGGTTGAGGGTTATGGGAACAAGCCTGAGTTTCACCTCAACATTTGGAGTTATTTTACCACAAAGATTTCCCAGGCATCTGCTATCCTGTTTTGAGCCTTTTCCAGAGAATCTTTATTCTTCTCCTATTCAATAATCAAGCACATCCTTTGCCCTCTCCTTTCCTGATGTCAGTTTCCACTGGTATTTCACAGAAGACAGCTTTTGTTACTAATCTTTCCAGCCACTCTTCATTGCTCACACCCAATTCAATTCTAAGAAAACATGGTACCACAGCTTCCAGGCACGCAAAGATAATATCAAAGGCAGCAGACACGAGGCGTATTATTCATCTCCAAACAACAGGATGTATACAAAAGGCCAAGATACCAAGAAAAAAAAAAAATAAAGAAAAAAATGCACAAGTACAACAGTTTTTGCTGGTGGTCCATCAAAAGCTGAGATATGAGCAAGTCTGGAGAGAGCCTAGGAAGGTTATTTTACTGATAGGAAGATGTTAAACTTGCAGTATATGTACGCTGCAGAGTTCATGCCATCCATGGAAAAAACACTGGCTATTTTATGAAATGTAAATTCAGAATTGTTTGTTCAGGGAGACTTGAATTAGGACAGACAACTACATGGTGTATAAATGAATCCACTCTTGAGAAGAAATTACATCAGGTTTAATTACAGTCCTTTACTGGACTTGTGGCTATGCAGCCACACAGATGTGCTTGGAAATACCAGTTTATAAATATGAAGATGGCAAAGAGTAGGACAGAGATACATCCTCCAGCACTAAGAGGAAGCTATGGCCACAATGCACCTTTCAGAAAGAAGAGATCAACATCTACATCACACAGACATCACTGTCATTCCAAAGTCACAGAAGGACATGGTCCGTTTTGGCTCCCTGTTTCAGCCGCAAGGTCTGGGAGATCACAGGGTACATCTATACAGTATCAAAGCAAACATTTGTCACCTTTCCCACCAGAGCTGCCTTCTCAGAAAACAACCTTTTCTTGCGTTTCTTCACTTAGGTAGGTTTGTCTGGGTGTTTTACAGCCAATAGCTCTGTTAGGTCAGCGGTATTTTATTTCTTTTACTATTAGCCTCAGTCAATCATGGCTGTGTAAGCTCTGGCCTTGCAGGTTTATAAAATTCTGTGGAGTAAAGCCACAACCTTCTGACTTTCTCCAGGAGTGCAAGAAGACATGACATGCCTTCAGAATAATTCTATGGACACCAGTTTCCAGTTGTTGTGTGCCCTTGCATTGGGAGCAAGGCTGGGGGAGACGAGGTTCCTGTAGATCTCTCCTTGGCTCTACTGTGGGATCCTACGTGAACCTTTTGGATGGCTTTCCCAAAGAGAGGGCATTTGTCTCAGAGATGCATAGACTAACATCAGAGCTCTCAAAGTGCTTTGAGATCATAGAAGTTCTTTAAAATCAGAAAGAACAAGACTACAGGTATCTCCCAGAGTGAAAGACAGCCCTCATGGATGTGTGAAAGTCCATGATGGGAATGCCTCCCTGGGGTTGCAGAGATTAGCATTTTGTCATGACTCATTGCTTGGACTCAAAGACAGCAACGGAGCAGTGGTGGTGTCTTGCTAGACACAGGGCAGCACATGTTCAAGCCTTGGGCAGGATATACACTGAAGATTTCACTCATCATCATCTGTATCTGCAAGGTCACTCTAGCTGTGGGGTGAATGCCAGCAGCTGTGACCATGGCCACATCGCTGGCTGCAGAAACCAATCTGTCACGTCCTTACACGCTCCTGAGTTGGCCTGCACAGGTCAGACATGCAAATTTATGTGCGCTTAGTGGTGGGTGGGTCCCAGGTGGGTCCCAGCCCCCAAAAGATCAAAGCTTTGCTGACAGTTTCACCCAGATGCTAAACTTTACTTTTCCAAACTATTCATACTCAAAACCCAGAAACATAAGTGATCAAACAGCCGTGTCTGAGCAGAGCTAGAAAACATGTAAGTCAGCAGGAAGCATTGATTTTGGATTCCGGGATGGAGAAGCCCGATACTTTCCCGCTGCTGTCAATGACAGCTGGGGGAGGAAGAACACAAAAGCTGCATGTTTTGAGGTAGCCAAGAAGGGACATTAGGTATCTTCCTATTCCACCCTCCTTGCAGATAACAGGGGCTGAATCACTGTCTCATTTGAAGTCCAAAGACTTCATCTTGCACCCAGGAAACAAAAGAACTGGTGAAGAAAGAGGTCTATTAGATGCTATTGTCTGTAAAATAAATCACAAGTCAGGTGGTTGAGAGCTTTTGCTTCAAACTGCCTGGCACAAACTAGCACAAGAGGCAGCCCAACCTCCCTGGAATTGCGTCCCTTGTGATGCCATCCTCCTCCCTGGTAATATTCAAACTTGTTAGACACCCAAGAGGTTGCTCCTTCATGGCAAGTCAGACGGACAAATCAATTGTGGATCATGCACTTGTGCAACAGCACACTCAGATTCACAGGTCTGGCACTGCAGTGTGTGAACATGCAGGACAGCCCCAGGCTGCTAAGCCTGATCCCTGTATCCCCACCACTCTTTTGCAAAGGGTCGCAATGGGAGCACAAAAAAAGATGATGACCCAGCTTTAGCCAAGAGACCAGCTTAGCAAGGGGGAGAAAAAAATGGCTCTAATGTCTTGGGCTGCATTTACAGCAAAACTTCTCAAGGGCAGAGACTAAGGTGCCTACGAAGGACTGAGCAAACAAGCTCTGCAGGATAGCAAGAAATAAGAAGTGAAATAAAAAAATAAAATTGCCTTTTTCACCTCCCTGTGAACCCAGTGCACTTGTCACTTCAGGATGGGGAAGAAAGACAGAGTTCTCCTGCCAGCTAGGAGAAGTACCATGGTCTAGGAAAAGTAAAAATACACCACAGACATTTAATCCCCAAATCAAATCTAGGCTGCAAATGCAGGCAGGATTGCTCCCTGTTGCCAGAAAGCAGAAAATAGCCAGGAGAGCACGAATCCTGCTGTGTGGGTAGCCAAGAGGGAGAGCAGCGTGTGTGACACATTAGAGCCAAGCAAGACTGCACCGCAAGGCTCTGCTTTTGCTCCAGGCTTGGCAAGAGGATAAAGCAAAGCCAGGTGGATTTCAACACATCTCCCCGTCCCCTGGGACAGGCTTTGCTGCTGTATGATTTACAAAGGGAGTTTGGTGCTTTGCAATGTGAGCCGAATTCACCCTGGTAATAGAGGATAAACAAAACACTATCACTTCGCTTGGAAACAAGCAAACACAGAGGCATAAAAAGGCTTTTGAAATCGCTCTTAACCTGTACCACTCAGGACAAGTCTTTTTCCTGTGCCAGCCCCTTGTCCCTGTCCTCCCACAGACAAACACACCAGGCACTGGTGCTCAGCCATCTGGAGAAGCTACCACAGACACCACTCTGCACAGCAAGGACCTGCATCTCCTTTGGCAGGTGCTGTCCCTGCCACAGGACTCCCCTGTGTTGTTTTCCTGGTCTGCCTTGGGGACATCAAACCATCAGCACATGCTGATGAGGCCTTTGGGGACTTCTCCTTCCGAAAAAGGGCTTACAGCAGGTGCTGAGCACTGCCACACCATTGCACCTTCAGCACCCCCAGCACGACAGACCACCAGCAGAAATCACAGGAAGAGAAATCAGCATGGGGGCATGAGTGTCAGTTCGCTCACCTCTCACTACTTCATCTGCCTGATGAAACCAGTTCTCCTTTCCACCCTACAGGAGCTTAAGCCATGCTGGGACCTGGGCCATTTAGTAAGAAAAGCCTTGCTAGAGGGCACCCACCACTCGAGCAGACTTTAAATCCATCCGGCAAGAGTACTTGGAAAAGTTTAACCGGAGCTCCTGAGCTGAGGCTCACCCACTGGAGGAGTCACTGCCCGCAGTATCCCCAGGTGACATGCAGCAGTTAACACCACTCCTCTGTTCTGCTCTTTTCCCAGCATTATAGAGCCAAAAGCAAGAGCACTTAAATGCAGCACCTACCTGCTCCTCACCCAGAGCCCTCCTCTGCAGTTCTAAGCCTTGGCTTTAAGGCCAATTTATATAGCTGTGAAATCAGGCAGAAAATGCTTTGTTTGGCCCCACTTGTTTAGATCTTTGCCCTTTTTGCACCCAGACAAAAGTTTTATCTTTAAAANCTGGCAGTGGTGGGGACAGCAACCAAGGACAAGAGAGACACTAACAGTACTGAGATGAGCAATCCTACCCCAACTAAATGTCAACAATAAGGACACTAAAGACAGCAGGGCAAGCATGCCATGTCCAACCCAGCCTCAGCCCACAGCCACTCTTACATGAGCTCTTGTGCTCCTTCTTCTTCTGCCTCCTCCTCAGCATGGTAGTGCGGGGACTCATGGGGTGGGAGCTGCGAGGTAGCGTGTTTGAATTCTGGCAGGGGAAGCCCTGCGCATTCATAGTGGGAGACGAGAAGTTGGCAGCCACCAGAGCTGGGGAAATACAGAGTGTGTTAAGGACACGCACAGAGAATTGCAGCACCTAAGAGGTCTTCATCAAACATCTAATGGGTTCGGACTAGATCCTTCTTCCCTGCTCCAGGGCTCAAGACAAGCTGAGAATCTTATTCTGGGCTTGCAGCTCCAGAGAGTGGGCTTGGGCTCCAGATGGACACTGCTCTCTGGTGTGCAGTGACTCCAGTGTCTGGGCTGCCTGCCACTGCAGCAAGGAGCCTGGGGCCACACAGAGCCTCCTTTCTACAAGAGGTGGCTTACAGATTTTGAACCAGCCATAATCCAGCCTTAATTATTCTGTGATTCTGTGATAATCCTGTTGCTAACATGCTGTGTGATGCCACATGGCTGAGCTGGATAAGTTGTTGTATCATGTTTCTGCACGTTACCAGAGATGCCCTCTTCATCACATAGCATCTCATTTTGCTGTATGAGAGCAGACACGGGGGTGTGGGGTTAGAGGATGGGAGCGTGGGTCTGCCCAGCACGCTGCTCTTCTTGCAGTGACCAGATCTGTGTGCTGGGCTGCAGATACAGATTTTGTAGTTCTGCATGGGGCCTATGGAAACAGATTCAGGTGACCAAGGAGGAAACCAGTGACAAGCCAGGCTATGGAGCTGGGTATTAAGGAAATGGAGGAGCACAACGTGAATGAACATGCACAGGGATGAAGGCTACACCATGTGCTGAGGTTACATTTGCAGTAATCCTGTCCAGAAGTCTGGTTCCAAGTGGGTGTCTTGCAGTGCCCAGGGTGGTGGGTGTGACAGTAGTTGACACAGGGGTCCCAGCAGTGGTGGTGGTCGCTCTTCTGCACTTTGACTGATGGCACCCAAGGTAGTAGAAATCACCACAGGCAAGCAGGAGAAATGAGAAAAAGAAAAGATAAGAAGAACGAGCCAGGATATTGTAGAAAAGCCTCATACCTGCTCTGAACAAGCCAGGACCCAACCACAGCATGGCAAGCCGCAGCAGCAAAAATGCATCCCCACGTAACCTCACGATACTTGATGCAAAGTGGCAGAAATCCACCCCTTCCTCATAAAAAACTCCACATCCTAAGCCAATGGCCTGACTAAGCCGTGCTGGCAGCGCACAGATGTCATTACCATTTGCAGTCTGTTGTGCAATGTGCAGAAGCTCCCTCTGGCCACAACTTTCCCACAGAGGCCATCAGCATTATCCAACAGCACCAGGGAAATCTCCTTGTGCTGTTTCCCACCTTGCTGCCAGAGCTGCCCTCCCAGGGACAAGGCTCAACACCTTCCACACATGCCAAGGGCTGCTCTGGGCACTTTGCTCAGCTTCAGCATCTGGTAGTTCAGTGGCTGTTCTTGGCCAGGAATGAACACATGGATGAAAGGAAGGAGCAGCAGAAGGCCACCTCCAGCTAACCACAACAAAAGTGATTTTATACACTGCTGCCTGAAGGCAATTACGGAGGGCAAACGACACAGGAGAAGACACCAATACTGTGGCAAACATTAAATTAAAACATGGCACCAACATGGCAGACTGTTCAAGGGCACACAGCTCCTTTCACTTCAACCCTAACCCCAACCCAGCAAATGCTGTCAGAAATCTATTTCAGTGGGACATCCATCAGCTGGAAATCCCTTGTCCCAGGAACTGTGGCTTTTGGACATCAAGTCATGATGCCACTAGTCTCCTCTGAAGTGCCTCAAACACCCCACAAGGCATAGGTCCTTTGTCTGCTCTCACTGATTCTCCTTTTCAGCACAAGGTCAGTTTGATTTTCCTTGCCCAAGAGCACTGGGTTTTCTCTCCCGAATCTCTGCAGCATGTTGTCTGGATCTATTTTCTTTTGAGAGAAATTTCTGGCTAAAAAGATTGGAAGTGTCTGTTTTGTTCAACTAAGTATGAATGGCATCCCACAGTGGATCATCACTGCAGCCACAAGTTATTGCAGAGCTTTTAACCTGTCAACCACTTGCACTGACTACTGGCAACCACCTTCCCAGGATGAGATCTCCCCCAGGCTCCGTGTCCTCCAAGCAGGCAGAAATGCCACCAGTGCTGGTACTGCCAGTTTTCTGAGGGTGCAAACCTGGGACAAGGACTCAGTTTGTTTTGTGAGTCCACCTAGAGATTTCATCTAAAGGTCAACTATTTGTGTCTTTAACAGTGGAAATCCATTTCCTGCACATGCATCACAGGCATTGAATCATTTAGGTCTGGTTTTCCAACCAATATAGTGATTATATTTAGTCATTGCCAAACGTATAGTGAGTTTAGCACTTCGTCTACCAAGCTCTGAAAAGATACACTTCCAGCTCTGGCATTCGTATTTTGTGGATTCAAAAGTAAATTCAGAGCCAGTCAGCTTTTAAAAGCAGCAATCAAATTCATAAATATAGCTGTATCTAGACAAAAAGGGAAGTTCTTAAGAAAATTAAACACTTTGAACATGACAGACAGAGCTTATGAGCATATATACAAAATAATTTAATCCATTTATAGTAATTAAAACTCTCCCATTTGTCTATAAATTCTTAGCTCATATCTGGCAATAGAAAAAAGTGCCTTAAAAGTCAGCTGTCAGTGCATTGGGGGAGAGATGAGACTTTGGACAATTCTGTGATAAAAATTTTCATCCCTGCCTGAGGAAACCCATCCATCCCAGCACTGCTCCTGGGCACCATCCGCTCCCGCTGATCTTGTGAACAGGGTGTAATCCTCCCACAAACTCTCCAAGTGCCCCCAGAGCCACAGAGAAAGCAAACTCAGTTTGACAAATCCTGTGCTTCAGAATTAGACCATATTTTTGCATGGCCACTGCAGCTTCAGATCCCTCTCCATCTCCTCAATAACTTGATTTTGATTGCATGAGAAGGCACTTGAAAAATCATAATGACAAGCCCCATGCAGGCACACACTGGAAGGACTCAGCAATGCAAGTGCTGAGAAGGGATGTGTCTGCGTTTTCTTTTCTCCTCAGCTGCTTTCCCTGGGCTTAACTTCCCTACCAACCATGACAGTTTGTTTTTGCATGCTCCGTTTTTCCTTACTGCCCCTGTTTCCTTTCCTAAACACAGAAAAAACAGCCCATGCAGGTGGCATTTGGTGTAAGGAGAAGGAGGCAGCTTCTCCCCCACCTCCAAATGCAGTTTGTCAACTTTCGTTTAGTTTCTCAGCTGTTCACCAGGGGTTTCATGGTGCCATGGCTGGTTACACCACCGAGGAGCACTGCTTTGTGAGCTGCTCCTCTTGCCCAAACTGCTCTTTCTTGTCCCCACTACCTCCATCAGCACTGATGTAGACTTCAGCACAAGCACTGGTCTTGTATTGTACACCTCTGCTGCCTAACAGCCATGTGAATAAGTAGCACCCTTCTCTATGACCCCTCATGTGCTAAAGAGTTTAGAAGTGGAAAGAATTGCTATATCCCTTATTTTTCATACTCCTGTGTTGTGTTTATTCTCCCAAGCTTGTTTTTTCATATTTACGCCATCGCAAACTGATCTAGTGCGTGAAGGTTTGGGTAAAAAGGCTCTGAACAGACTAAGCCATCCTTCCACAGATCCTCCTTCTACTGAGCTGCTGCTGAGCACGTGTATTCTGAAAGAAGATTAGGACCAGGGCACTAATGGAAGGAGGAGAATAGTTCATTTTAACAGCCACTAAAAAAGGATTATAGCTTTCCATTTTTTCTTGAGCACAAAGGTCAAGTCATCCATCCCCTTTGTTAAATTGCTTTAATTTTGCACAAATTGGACTGGACATGTAACAGATTTATTTATAGCCATGAAGATGTTATGAGATTTTATGTTTCACTGCATCATGTTAAAGAAGACAACGTAGATATTTTCCTCCTTTCCCCAAACTGCCCTAGAAAAGAATGGAAAGAAGAGCTGTGCTCAGGGTTACTGTGCACTAATGTAATTAAAATGCATATCCCCAAGATTCAAATGATTGAAATGGTTGCAAAAGGGGCTGGTACTGAACAGTCACATCTGAAACACTTGAATTACAAGGCCACCCATATGGACGATAACAAAACTGCATGCAAGAGCTTCAACAAATCTCCTAGTATTGAGGCCAAGTTTATAACAAACTTGACATGGCAGTCTGAACCAGGCTCTCATGTGGAAGCTGAAAATAAAGGGGGACAACAGGGATGCTCACCAGGATGAATTCCTAATGATGTTTACAGGTATTTGGGGCTTGATTTCACTGGATCCAGATTTTTTTCCCCCAAGATTTCTTTGGTGGGTGTGGTGGAAAGCAGCAGCTACAGATGTGTTCACTCTATCCCTGGCCATTCAGACACAGCTGCCATTCAAACAGGCTGGTCTGGAAGATGAACACTTACATTATAGTTTTGTTTCCTAAGGAAGTCCAGCAGAACCCTGTCTAGCTACTGACATGTCCTTCACAAAGCCTTACCAGGCATCAGCAAATGAAAACTGAGCTTGGAAACACATTTGCCAGCACCAAAGTTGTTTTCCTCCTGCTCCATTAAAGTCTTTTATCTGCAGTACTAAGGAAGTGGCTTGCACAGCACTCAGCACTGAAAAACCCTGGGATTCCCAGCTCCAATTTCCCCATTCAAGCACAGATGTTACCTTTTTTCCTATTCACATCCTTGAAGAACATCATCTAATCACATGCATTTCATCCAAACTTTTTTTTTTTACTTTTTTTTTTCCCCTCCTCCCCAGATGTGTCTCTGTGGAGCCTGTTGCCAGCATTCAAAAGCAGCAAGAACCCCAGTGGGAACCTCAAGTGAGTTTTGAGGGTGACCAACAGTGTTTGCAGAGGACACACCTGTTTCTGGAGGTTTCAAAGGCAGCCTGCTTTGGTGAACAGGTAATATCTCTAGCTTGACGTTTTCTGAGGTGGCAGCTAAAAGCTGAGTAGCCTCTAATAAGGAACAGTGCTCTGTGCTCGTGCCATCAATGGAGAGAATATGGTCACCAACATGCAACGCGCCACATCTGCAAAGGAAACAGCAAGAGGTCATTCTACACATAGTCAAAATCTATGTCTTTATAGTTGGAAGCAGATACATACAAAATCCAACTGCAAATTATTATGTGAATTCATGTGATTTTTTTTTTTCATTTCTCATTTTTTCACTTGCAATTTCAATCTTCGGTTCAAGTGTTGCCCAAAATACCAATCAAGATGGTTCATGCTTGAGTCAGTGCTGCTGGTGGCTTGGAAAAGATCTTAAGTTTTTAATAGTGCCCACTCATAGCTAGTCTGGATGCCCAAGGGCTCATCCAGCAGTGTAGTTAAGTCCTATGAGGCAGCAGTTCATCTCAGAAACATGACTAACCCCAGCAAGGGCTGCATAACTGTCAGTCTTTCTGCATCCCTATGTAAAGGGTGACTAGCTGACCTGCTCATCACGAAAAGGCTCTAGCCAGAAGTTTCCAGAATAGGTTTTCTGCCATTCCACAGCTCCCGGGCAGTCAGATCTTAGGTTTTCAAAACAGAGCTCAGCTTTCACATGCACCGAGCTACATTCATTCCCCGGGAGGAGTGTCCGCTGGTGTTGGGTCAGATATTTTTAGTACGCTTAGTGCTAAGAACTTGTGGACATGTGCATAAAGCAAGGCAGGGAAGGATGGTATATAACTAACAAAGTGGAAAAAAAAAGAAAAAAAGCAGTGGAGAACAGAAAAGCAGAGGTAGGAGCAGTGTGTTCAGATCTGTACCTGTCCACCACGCTGGCTGGCTTGATCTTGTCAATGACAATGACCTGCTTGTTCCGGTGCGTGGTTGTTGTCAGTGTGATTCCCAGTGTAGACCCTGGAGTCTTTGCTATTTCAACTAGTAAAGGACCTGAAGCATTCACTACAGAATCTGTAAAACAAAGAGAGCATCTGAAGACGCTTGTCACGCAGCTTTTCCCATTTCTAAATGCAGGGGGATGGCCAATAGCACTGACTTGCACGTGTATCAGCAAACTTGTAGTTCGGGCATCCTGCAGTCTGTATCACATGGTAACTTAAAGTAAACTCAAGAAGGAAAACCACTTCTGCACAAAACATGTATGACAATGAAGTGAAGAGATATTACAACAATTCACTCCTGGAAACAACTCCCTGCCTCCTTTCTTGGGGTTAAATAGCAAGAAGGAAGAGATTCCCCAAAGGCCGTGCAGCAGTCACATCAACAGTGTCGGAAGCACTAAAAATGAAGCTCAGAAGAACATGACTGTTATAGGCTTCTTCCCCAAACAAAAAAGAAAAGGCACAAAGAAACAGGATCTCACTTTCTGAAGTATTCAGAAGGCTTGTGTGCTGATGACCAGCATACATGTCAGTCAAATCCTGTGTGCTTCAGCACCAGCTTCAAAGCGCCACCTCAACTGCTCATTTCAGCTCCTTCACTGCGACAGTGGGAGTAGAGGCACAGCACTACCTATCTGCATGCTTATCAAAGCCTCCTCTCTCCCATCACACAACACAGGGGTAACTTATGTTTAAAAGGTGCATTTTTGCAATAAGCTTAATAGATGCTGTAAGTGAGACTATGAAACTCCCACAAAATTGCACCTGTTAGTTTAAGTCTGCACCACACATACTCATCTCTTCTGAAGAAGGGGGAGGAAAAAGACAGAAATTCCCTCCACCTCTAATTGCTTCCAGATTACCTAAAGCCATTAGAAATAGGCTGGATTCACAAACATGTTATCACCACCAGACATCCCACACCCAGCACCCCATGTGTATTTAGAGTCTCCCCCCACAAAAAAACAACTAACAAACACTTCATGAAGATCTAGCCATCCACTTTGAAGGAAAGACCAGCACAGCCCTCTGAGAGCTTGAATCCTCCTCAGCCCTTAATTATTCATAGCGAGGCTTTTCTCTTCCAAAGTATGCTCTGCTAAAAATGCTGATGTTACTTGGCTCTGAAACTTGATGCATGGCTCATTCTTGCTCTCTGATAAACAGAAGCATTAATGTAGATCTCAGGAGCTAAGCCACAGTAACGCCTTTACTGAGATTTGTTGAAAAAGTTGAGTCTCTGGAGATAGAAATTTCCCTTGTAAAATTCTCCTGGGAATCAGTCAGCAGATGTTCAGATTCCGATCTACTCACAGTGCCCTTTTTCTCAGAGGAAAAAGGAGGAGGAAGGAGCCATGTTAAAGGCTATATAGGCTTCAAATAAAATATTGTTTATTCTCTAACGAAAAGGACCACTGGGGAGATCTGCAGGCCCTGGCATAAAGCACAGTCACAGTTTAATCAAAAGATGCACAAAAGCACCCAGCTAAAGTCTCCAGAAGGTGCACTTAAGCTTTCATTAGCAAAGGAATCACCAGGAGACTGAGGATCACTTCTGACAGCAAACACCAGCTATATGCTGGTTTTGCAGTGCGTGTGTCCAGCACATATCATTTGAACAGGGACACAGACTCATATAACTCCAGCTGAAGGGATGGAGATAGGAAAAAAAAACCCACAACCATGAAAAAAAGCTTGCTAGATAAATAGATCTTTCTTTGCAAGGAAAATACCTTGATTTTAACTGGCATTCAAGCTTTTCAGTTTTGGCAAGTGTTTACCCAGGAGGTCTCAGCATGATGGTGAGAAGGAGCAGCTTTGGGCACCTATGTCCATGCCAAAACCTAGCTTATCTGTAAGACTGTAGAAAAATTACAGTCCTGTCTCCAGCCAACAGTCCTTCCTCCTACTGCACACAGCATGGGCCACCCTGCTGCCCCTTTTAATTCACATCTCCAGCAGCACAGATGAGAATTGCTCCAAAACCATTTTATAGAGGCATTTGTTGAGGAAATACCAGCCAAGCCTCTATTAATTAATCCACGGAAAGATTTGCCTCAATTCAAAGGTCAGGAGTCTGCAATTTAGCAATATTTGTGAGGCATGATTAACACAGGGCTATTACACCACAGCTAATTTAAAAAGAAACATGGAGAGACCAGGGCAGGCTGTACAATAACCTTACTGTAGGGAGTCCATTGGCATTGTTTTGGCATTGTGAGGTGTTTCTGCACCATCACACATGGCTGCAACCTCACCCAGCATCTGTGGAAAAGACACCTGCAGCTCTTCTGCACTACACAGCAAATCTCACCTTACTTAAAGTAATATCCTTTCTCGCAAGCCAAGAGAGTCTAAGTAGTCATTCTGGAGGCTCATCGTTCACAAGATACTCAACTCAAATGCTGCTCAGTATGCACTGAAGACCAAAAATCACATCACTGAAGAACAAGCATCACTGAGGCCAGTGACACCAAGTTTAACATGGATACACAGCAGCATGCATCATTTCTCTAGGGTTTTATAACCAAGGACCAGAAAAATCACCTGTGCGTATGCTGCCTTGCATGACATAAAAAAACCCGCAAAAAGTACCCACCCTGCCCCGCAAATGCAAATAAAATAAACCAAAACTTCCTAGAAGAACCAAACCAGGGAGCTGTCCCCTTCCCGACGCAGCCCAGGCGCTTGTGATTCCTCCATCTTCAGGGGCACACGGAAGCATTTGGCTCCATGGTCCCCTCTTCAGGCCCTCTTCTCTGCCACTCACCAGATGCCAAGCAGTCATCTGTTTGTGGGACAGTACCAGTCCTCCACTCCATCAGCAGGAGAGCCCCACAGGCCTAAAAATCTTCAGCATAAAAACAAACGGGTGGAGGGGCAGCCAGTGGAAAAGTGAGGAGGAGAAGGACACAGCAAATTGCTTTGCTCATTCGTCATCCCTGGCAGCGAGTTCCCCACTCCATGAGTCAACCCTGACGGCTTCCAGCCCAGTGCCTCGTGTCATGGCACACACGGCTTATTTACAGAGTGACTATTCAAATGCCACCAGTTTCTGGCTGGTCAGTTTATTTGTTTTGCTTTTTTTTTTTTTTTTCCTCATTTTAAAAAGATCCATAAGATAGCACTGCCACAGGAAAGCATCTGTTCATTGCAACATTTATCTGGCATCAGCAAAGGGCAGAGATTTACCCCATGCCCAAGGGAGAAGCATGCCCAGTTTGCACTCCTTTTAAATGGAAATGGCAGATTAATTTAATTCCTTCAGTATTCTTGAGAAATCTCAGCCAATTTGACTAGAAGCCACAGCTCCATCCTGCGCTGGCCTCCCTGGTGAAAGCCCAACAGCCAAGGGATGCTCAGTGGTGATGACAAGCAGCTGCCACATCCCTCGCACTGAGAGCAGGACTGGCCCCATGCAGCTCATTCTCAGTGCACAGTTTTGGCTGGGAAGCCATGCAGCCAGCTGGGGAACACTGTGATTCAACACTCCCCCGCAGCGGCCTTGGTCTCTCACCAAGGACAGATGCAGAAAAACAACTTTCCCTCCTCGAGGGTCAGGCCACACCACCTCAGCACGTATGGCTGCAGCAGAAAGTGAACATGGTGTAAAAACCTGTTTTCCCTGGGGACAAGCAGGCCAAGCACCACTTCATAGTGGTGCCACCAGCTCTTTTGATGAATCAAGCGAACTGTGTGGCCACATGTTGCCCATAGCACCTTCACCAAGTTTTCAAACAGGGAATCAAGAGTGCTCCCTTCAGGCTACTAACATCCCCACACTACTTCCAGCACCTGCTCCTCCCTTCGCTCATCACCTTCCCGAGGCTGGTAAAGAGAATGTCTGTAGTCGTTGTGATTTGGGGTGATGCACTCATCTTTTCTTGAAGTTATCAGTTGTTGCCTGACAAAACTGTTCGCAGAAATTGTTTTAAGCTCCATGTTCTTTATCATCTTGCTTTTTTTTTTTAAAAAAAAAGCAAAAAAAAAAGCAGGGCAAATATACCCCTTTACAGGGTTGGGGAGAAGCACTCTCTGTGCAGAAATTATCTAAGAAAGGGACTCTTTTTACATCTTGGGAAGTATCCAGTTGCGGTCCACTGTATAGCAACACAAGATGGAGAATCACTGCATAAACCTTGCCATTGCTCTGTGTTCAACCCTAACAGTGTTAGGTGGGAGAGTTACTCACGAAGAAATACCAAGAAACCTTCAAGGCTACTTTTGCTTCAAGTCCAGTTTTAAAACAATCAACTTTCTGTAACATAGACACTAGGGGAATGTACAAACAACAACCCCACTCCATTCTCCCCCTACCCCGCAAAAAAGGTCCATTTCTCATGCAACATTAACTGTTTGCTACTGTTCAGATTTGACAGCTCTTTGCAAAACGCCTCCTCAAACCTGCCTTCCCTCCCCAGGCAGGGCTGCCAGCCCAGTCAGCCTGTGAGGAGAAGAACGGACATCCCTTACTGAGAGTGACCACAATCATAGAGAAAGCTAGAAAATAGTGTTTGGGTAGTTTTTGTTTTCAATCATTGAAGTGTTTCCTCTTTTTCACAAATACCAGCCAATTCCTAAAGAGAAGCTGCTCCTGTAGCATGGCAGAAGCCAGGCAGTGTGCAGGTAACTGCTGAGGCATCAGATTTTCCTTCCAGTTCTCCCAGTAGAGTACACGTCTGGGTAGCACACGGCTGCCCAGGTCCTGACAGCCTCCTGTCCCAGGGGAGACCCAGTATGGCCACACTTGTGGAGTTTCTGCTGAAAGGTGGAGGAAATTCTGGGGGAAGGAGACTCAAAAGGAAGGA
>WEIS01033489.1:1439-20306 GCA_013389965.1 Todus mexicanus | reverse complement strand
GGCAAGCCCTGGTCTTTGTCAGGGCAAGTGCATCTGCCAGGAAGACTGTGAAGAGGAAGGAGTAGAAAATGGTTAGGAATTGACCACAAACTCCAGTCCTTGTCCCCTGACACCACTCAGAGGGAGGACAGTCAGGAGTGAAGTTGAACCCAGAAGGAAGGGAGAGGAAAGGCATTTTAATTTTGTTTTATTTCTCTCCATCCTACTCTATTACAATTAATTAACTTCCTAAAGTCGAGTGTGTTTTGCCCATGATGGTAACTGGTAAGTGATCTCCCTGACACACAGGCTTTTAATAATATTTTCTCCTCCTGTCCTGTTGATGGAGAGGGAGTGATAGAGCAGCTTGGGCACCTGGCAGCCAGGCAAGGTCAATCCACCACAAGTATGAAAATAGAAATAAGCAACATCTTTGACTTTAAGAAGCCTTGGAAAAAACCTGTCTCTCTCTCTCTCTCAATCTTAAGCAAATTGCCAGGTGAAAACCCTTCTGGTAAGAAGGTTGAGGTTTTCTTTGTAAGAAAATAAATTAAAATGCAAAATATTGTAAGTGTTCTAATCTTTCTTCCATGGAGAAATAAAAAAGTAAGCTGATTATTTAAGAAGCCTGTTTTCCTACAGCATCTAATTTTAGATGACATGAATACTGCTTTTCAAGGTGCTCATTAATATACGAACTTGAAACTGAGTGTCCCTGATTGTGCTCATTTCAAGACAAGAGTCAGTAGAATTTGGGAATGAAATCTTTGCATGCTATTGGAAAATTCCTTTAAAAAAATCAGTGGCCTAATATATAATTTTTAGGTTTGCTGGTAAATTATATTCAGTTACATGACTGATCTGTAACCTTATTTTCTAAATTTTTTTCTTAAACTGGATATTTTCATTAAAAAATTTGCAGGCAGTGCTTGATATTGACTCAATGTTAGGAAGTAACATAATCTGATCTCCTTGATAGTATATTTCTTAAACTGGTTTTCACACAAGCATTGAACTGAGTGGTCACAACTGCCTAAAATTATGTGGAAAAAAAGATTCATACTCTGAGAGGTAAAAGCATTTACTCACAGGGATGAAAAAACCCCAAACCAACAACAAACCAAAAAACCCACAAAAAAACCCCAAAACAAAACCAAAAACCAATCAGACAAACCCCCAAACTCAAAAAACCACCCCACAAAACCAACCAACCAAGCAAGCAAAAACCCACAAAACGCTAAAAAACCCCAACCTGTTCTTAAGTCTACAATTATAAAATATAAACTAATGTGTTTGCTCCTGCCTTTTTCCCATAGTGTTAGCTTGCAAATACCTTTCTGCATTTTTCATTCTTATTTGAATGACTTTTCATATATTCCTGCCAATGTAGTAACAACTGCTGCGCTTCTCAAATGTAGTATCACCCCGTATTGGTCCATTCCAGAAAACTGCATTTTGAAACAGTATGTGACAGAAGGAGTAAAAGCCTTTCTGAGATATCTACTGCAGTTTATTGTAATAGTCTTGGACAAGACAGAAAGAACAGTAAGTAGAATGGAGAGATCAAAGGGAAATATAAGCATCAACTACACAGGAGAACATGAGAACAAAAGACATGTCTTATCAGGTCAGACCAATCATCCATTAACCTATCTTCAATATTTGCAATAGGAAATATGATGCTGGAGGACACTATGAGCCAGGTCAACTTTTGTGGCTCATACGCATTACACGCTCCTAGCATCAACAGCTGTTCTTACAAAATATTAGAACATACATCCCTGAGAAAGTAAAATGGAAAAATAATAATTCAGGGGGTTCTTGAAAACAATAATAATATTATTTTTTTAGACTTTTTTAAAAGCTCTTGTATTGCTAGGTCCAGAAACTGCTTTTAACAATCTAGAAACAAGACTCTGCCTTTTGTGGGATGTGTCTTGTCAAATGCCAAATAAACAACTGTGATATAATACATGGCATAGTAATGTTGCCAGGTACCTGAGAAGGGATTCCTCATTCCCACTAGACAGAAGTTGGAATAAATATTCCCAGCCCATATTTCACATAATCAAGTTCAGACTTTTTCACACATTAAAAGATCAGTGTCCTCAGATACATTGGTTTTGTTTGTATTTTGTTCATGAATAACTGAAATCATCTTCCCTTCTGATCTGTGAGTTACATTAAATCAAGCAATGTTTTTCAGATGCATACCTAAGTTGCATTGACATTTAATTTCTATTACATTTTTGGTCAATAAAATAAACACCCCTGATGCTTACAGAAAATGAATCCTGAAGATTTTAATGTATATTGGAGTCATTGGAAAGATGGTTTTTGAAGGAACAGCGATTTCTATCTTCCATTTGAGAAGATATGTAACAAGTTTTTCTCAGCAGAAGAAAACTATTTAGAAGCTTTTACTCCATGGAATAGATAAAAATGTCAGGGTTAGAAGTCAGTGTAAATTACTGGTCAAAGCAGATGCATACTATCCAAACAAGTAACTTAGTGGGAACAGAAAACCAGAACTATTTAATTTTAAATATATGTTTATTCACGTACTTGAATATGCCACTTACTATAATTCTGTTATTGCCTTACTGCAGAGTTGCTACCAGTTTTTCAAATTAATGTTTTTGTACATCGTTATCTGTGAAATTTTCAAAGCAAATATGTTGGATGAGCCTTCAGCTCCTGCTGAGCACACAGCCACTAATGTGACATTGCCTGGAGATAAAAGCATCATTGTTCTGCATGCTTTTGGATATGGCTCTGCTTTCCTTATTTAATCCAAGGTCATTATTTTCAAATCACAGCAAGTTCTCACAAAGATCAAACATTTTCCCAAGAAGGAATAATGACAACATGGTGCAGTGGAAATTAAAAAGTTAAAAGCCATACAAACTACTGATCAAAGAAAATATTCATATCAAAAAAGATTGCTGTTTGCTTTTTGTGTTGTTTTGCACACCACTTTATGGTTTGAGTTGAAACATCCCTATGCTGCAAGATAAACTGGGTGGTTAATATCTAAATATTTGTATCAGTATTATTCTGAGGTCAGAAACTTAGGTTATACTGTTAGATAAAACAGCAACTTCTTAGAAAATTTTTACTGGCCTATATAAGGCTAAAAATAAAATGTACGCACATAATGTTCCCTGTGTCTATACTAAAATGTTTATCCAGTTCTTAACTGGGCTCAGCGATAAAAATTAAATTTTCATTCTGAATGATGAGCACTCATCAGAAGAATGAAAGATCTTACATTCTAATTGTAGGAAAGAAAATGGATATAAGGTCGGTGAAGCAGGATGAAGCAAGCATGAGAAAGGCTGAAGTTAGATGAGGAGCCTTACAGGAAGCAAAACTAGACAGTGGAAGATAAAAAATTATTTCCTGTGTTTCTGATATGAGGAACTATCCTGTTCTTGGCATCCTGTAAGTGTTATGTAATTTCTAGCATTTTGTTACTGCCAGTGAGAAGCACATTTCGGTCTTTCCATTACCAATACTCTCTGAAAGACTGATGATTATTTAGTTCAGAAGGGTAGATTCCTGCAGTAGCCTAGTTGGATAAGATTCAAACATGGAAATAAATAAAAAATGTTTTATTTCTGAACTTGTGCATTGGTTTACCTGGAGTTTTTCTGCAAAGCTTGGATAGGTTACCAAGCTAATTCATATATGTTCAGTCTTCTGTGAGCTTCCTCTAGTAATTCATCCACTCACAAAAGTCTAAAAATCAAACCAAGGATACTGCTCTACTGTTGAATCCTCTATCCATTCAAATAAGCACATCAGATACAGTTTAGATACATTTGGTATGGGCTTGAGGCACATGTGCAGCCTTGGTTACCTCTTATGATGTCTTCCACTTCTTTTATCCATCTTCAAAGACACTCCTGTAATAAGACCTCTCATGGTTTGGGGTCAGGGCACCCCCAAATCTGCAACAGAACGCTCTCTCCCCCTTCCCACCCAAAAAGGGAAGAAAGGAAATAAAGGAGAGAGACTTATTGATTAGGAAAGGAAACTAGAAAAGCTTTAGTAAAAAATGAAATAGTAATAACAATAATAATAAAAAAGGTAAATATATACAAGTATGTACAAAACCAGTATCGAACCCAACGCCTCCGACGGTAAATCCGTCCCCGTCCCCACTGATGCTGCGGAAGGGCCCAGCAGCAGACGGGAACCGGGAGCTGGATTCAGGGATGCGGCCCAGAACCTGGGGCCCAGCCAAGGCCTGAGCCGGGTGCTGAGACCGGGGCCGGAGGCCTCAAGGCAAAGCTGAAGCTGCCAAGGCCAAACTGAGCGAGGAAGAGTCCCGAAGCTGAGAGAGCAGCTCGAGCTCAAGGAAACGCAAAAAAGGACGAAAAGGAGCAAAATGGCGAAAGGGGAGAAGGGCCGAGACCCTCGTCATTCCTCAGCTTTATACCGAATATGACGTATATGGGATGGAATACCCTGCTGACTAATTTAGGGTCACCTGTCCTGTTCGCTCCTCCCTGAAGGCGCAGCCTTTACTTTTCTGCACCCCCCAGTGTGGTACACAAGATCTAGCAGTGACCTTGGTTTGCATACCAATCCTTGGTACTAGCTATAAGCATGGAGCGTTATCACTGCTAGAAGCAGACTCTCTGCAAAAACATGCTGCTAACTTCAGACAGACTTGTCTGAAAAATAAAAATCACTGAACAGAATTGTTCTGTTCTAGCCCAAACCAGGGCAAGACCAAAGACTATGTGCTGATCATAATGTATCTAAGGATCACAGCCAGGCCAACAGGTAAGGCATACGGCAAAGATTCAATACTTTTCTCACGATTCAATACTTTTCTCACAAACGCTTTTCTCAATGCAAACATTTTTAATAATGATCTAATAATGATGATCCTGATTAAAAGTATACATATCTACTTGTGGCTTTAAAAGAGGGGATTTTTTCCTTGAAAAGTGATTTTACACACTTTTTTCTTCTTGTTCCAAAGCACATGTGGTCAAAGAAATTTAAGAGGTGAAATATTGGAAGTACAGCAGTGTATAATGTGATTTTTTCCATCTTTGCATTGCAACATTTTGCTCTTGTGAACTAAAAATGCTAGTACAAGATTACCATATTAATGATTTTAATTTTTACCTTTTCATCTGTTTATGAAGTACAAGAGATTTATTTGTTATTTAATACTCCTTTGGCATTCAATGTCTTCCAAATAGCTTCCAACAATCTACTCTTTTGTAGCAAATAATGGAATTCAGAAAAGTAATTTCTGTCAGATGGCTACTGTGTCCAAGCATATTTTTTGAAATAGTTAATTTTAATCACTTTGGAATCTAATCTGAACCACTCTGAAGTGACAATTATAATGAACTGCATTAGGATCTGTTGTTTCCTGACACTAATACCGTTATCTTTATGGACTCTCCTATCTAACCCAGAATAGCTCAGCGTTAGGAATACCTTTAAATAGATTACTTTATTTGAATAATTAAATATTTCATTAAAAAAAATATGAACGGCATCAAATCCTATTATGAATCATCAAGTATATGGAAAATTATCCTTATGTTTTTCTTTCAATTGATTATTGAAATGAACCTGTGCTGGCAGAGGTTAAACCGGTAGATTCCCAGGAGTGAGGTAGTATTACTAATTGATTGCATCATAAATGCTAAATTACTTGAGATAAATTGACAGGAAAGTTGATTAATGCATTAATTTGCAGTACTGTGAATTCTTGATTAAGTGATGCATAGGTAAATGTCTAAATTTGTACATTAGCAAACCATTTGCATTACAAATAATGAAAAAATATATGTATCCATATACATAAACAACTGTGAGGAGGGAAAACATGGAGCTGCTCATCTCCTAAGTTTAAAATCAAGAAGAAATTAAATCCTCTGTTGGTATTCTTCAGTAAGTAAGTACTACTCCATGGAAGCAACCTGTAAATAAGATTCTATTACATTAAAATAACAAGTGAAGTAAGGCTTACTATAGCTGTCAGATGAAATGTTGCCTGTAAGACTCTGAAAGAGGATGAATTCCATTGATTCTTGGTTACCTTCTTCCTAAATTGGTGAGAAGGCGGCGTCTGTTCCATTCTCTTATGCTTCTGGAGTTTGAGAAAAGAAATGTAAAAAAGAGGCTGCAATTCTTCAAGAGAAAAAAATGATTACAAAAACTCAAGTGATTTTCCACTCTGCCACTACTTGAAATTATAATTTGTCTTTCTTATGGTTGTAAGAAAATTGACTAATCCAGATAACAGTGCAACATTTGTCATAACAGTGTTGCTACAGAAAGGTAAACAATACTATGTGGAAAACTGTGGGCTTAATTTATGACTTTTTTGAATAATTTTCTTTGCCTTTTTTTCTGCTGAATAAGTGTATTTTCCTCTTGCTTTCAAACATAGATATAATTTATTATGAGGATGTTTCAAAATTTTTGAAATACTAATTTTTATCTTCCTCCTTTTTCATTCATGGTTTCCCCTATCAACCAAATATGTCAGTTATGTGATAGTTTGTATACTCTGAACACTGTAGAATGACATTTACGCATGTGAAACAAAACAGTGGTAGCAGTTTGAACTAACCAGATGACTCGGATTAGAGTCTATCCTTATACTCTCTATAAAAGGATGGATCCCTGTTTTTTCAATTTTTGTAATATAATATTGTCTTCTGGTGAGTGCCTATGGACTCAATCAAACATCACCTTCAGCTGTGTTTTCTGAAGAATTTCTCTGTTCAGACAAAGTCTGGAATCTCAAAAGTGAACTGTTGGATTTACACAAAGAATTTGACTTCCCAAATTTTGACATCTGCCAAGTGCAACTAGTTGAACTGAGTTTAACTTACTCTGTAACATTCACTGAGAATTTGGAACCTAAGGACCATATTACTTAGTTCAGACCTCCATGTCATCCCATTATCCACTAATTCTTCCTTCATTTATTTCCTTTCTCTTGAACTAATGTGTACTCAGGTTTCCCACTTTCTACAGGACAGTTCTAATTATCTCATTAGGAATTTCAGAATGTAACAGCCAGTAAGGCACTCCACGGTGTGCCAGGTTTTATTTATAGAAGATGTCTACATCTACTTTTCAAGGTTGTTTCACTTAGCATTGGGTAGTTAAATACCCCACTGTGGATGGGTGAAAGTCAGGAAAGGAGGGAAAAATGCTGTGTAATCCAGCAAGTGGGATACTCATCTGAATGAGTGAATGAGTGAGGGTAACTCTATTGTATTGCTCTAATAATTTTTTCACCATTATATAGTACATACATCAAGGCCAGAAACTCTAAATACTTGTCTGCAAAATCCTACACATTTGGATTGAAAATACGATCCTTTCCAGAACCTGATGGCTAAGGCAATGGGAAGAGAATGATTTACATAAAAATCGACATCGAAAGGAGAAACTAAAAAAACCCCACATGCTTCATGTATTCCAAGTGAACGCACTTATTTCTGAGCTCTGTGACTGAGAGAGGGGGACTGTTTTGTAAAGCCTAAGCAAATAGGGATATAAAAAAAAATGTTAGTAAGTCCGTCCCAGGAAATGAAAAAAAAACCCAAAACCCACAAACTGAACTGAAGGATGTAATCAAAAGGCACTTATCAATGCTGTCAAAAGGAATTGTTCTGCAGTGTCACAAGGGAAGATGGTAAAGCCCGGTGATCAGTGATGAGAGAGTAGCTGAGAGCTGGAACGAGGAAAACTCAGCAAGAGGGAAATCAGACAGAAAAAGAGAGTGAAACTTAATGAAAGCATGAAATCTAAAGGATGAACATTTTGGCAAGTCAGAGAGCTGAAGTAGAGCATCAAGGCAAAGGAGGACAAAACCAGCAGTAAACGAGATCAAATGGATCATTAACAAAGAAGCCAAGGAAAAGTGCAGGGTGCTCAGGAAAGGAGAGAGAGATTGAAGCTGAAAATTAGAGAGGAACGCTGAACTGTAGTGAGATGATTTGCAGCAATAGGATATGGCAGTGGTTGTAAAGAGGAATGGAGACTTCCTGCAAGTGCTGAAAGTGAAAGGAGAACTGAGAGGGTTTGCAAGAAACGATGAAGGGAGTGTCTCAACACCAAGAGCTTGATCTGGTCTACAATGGGTAGGTGCAAAGACAGGAGGATCAAATGAAATGATCCAGGTTTCCATAAACGAGAAGCTTGAATGGCTTTAAAAGTGCTGTGAATGGTTGTATTTTTGTTCCATTTTACTTTTTATTATATTATATTCTAGGGGTGGAGGAAACGTTCCAGAGAAAGGAAAAGGAGAGCAATAGAAATAACCATAGAGATTACAAAGACAGCACACAAGTGGTGGAGGTTCTGAGGAGGACAGATAAGTGGGATGGGAATAATAGGCATGCAGGATGGCAATAGTAAAGGAATATAATGTCAGAGAGTGGGTGGGAAAATGATGGGTGTGCGATCTGGATTTGCACTTGTTTGAAAGGGATGAGAATAACAAAAGAAAAAAAAAAGGAAGAATCTTGAGTTTGTAGAGACGTAAAAATTACAGGTATAGTAGTACAGTGTGAGAAGTTCTATGATATATTTGTTCAGAATATGGACGTGCATAAGAGTATAAATGACAAATTTCTGTGGAACAGGACTGGCAAAAAAGTAGAATTGGTAAATGCTATAAAAAATGTGAGGTTTTTATTTTATTTTTTACTGCTTTGGGTGAAAGCTGATAGACATTACTGCAACATCTGTCAGCTAACAAATACTTTTACAGAAAGAATATGGAATAGTGGTAATCCAGCAACTGAAAATGCATGAAACTTCTCCTAAGGCACATCAAATCATTGCAAAAATTAGTTGCAATGTTGAATGAGACTGCCTTAGTTTTGTCTTAGCTGAGTGAGGTTTCTGTATTCTAAAGTTGTTCTAACTGACATAATTTTCAAGGTTAAAAACCTTCTTGCCTATGGTGTTCTTTCCATAGAAGATGTACTAAGGCAGGATATGTCACTGAGTAGCCTTTTGGATGTGTCCTTTAATTAAACTTAAAAGCTTTCCATCTCTGTTTGATCTACTTCCACAGATTTTACCTGTGCTCAGTATTTCACAAAATATAGCTGAAAGGTTGTTATTTCCATTAAAAGTTCTATTCAAATACTGGAAGCATATAGCCCATATTTTTAACTGAACAGTCAGGATTACAGATTAGCATCATCCTTCAGAAAGCTGAACACATTATTAACAACAACCAGACCTTACATGAATTTGTCTTTGCTCTGACTCTGTGTAAGGGGTGGACTAGATTAGCTCCAGAGATCTTTCCCAGCCGAATTGTGATTCTGTGAGTCTCAGGTATTACTGTGAATGATCACATTGGCAGGGTGTGCTATCCACCTGGAGAAAGATGAACCTTCACATACACTTACACTTCTTGGTCAAAGAATTATTACAGGATTACCAGTCAACCCTTGCTTTTTACTCTTAATGAAGTGTGATATTCAGAGAAAAACTCTAGCTGATTAATGTCTTGAGGATGTAATTCAGATTCTGGATTTTGGTTTTACATAAGCAGTCAAGTTTCTTCTAGGGTCAAATGTGCAATTATGTTTGCCCAGCACAAAACTCACCCTATATGGCAAATCATTGTGGTGTTCTGTTGCCTAAGTGATGGATTCGGAACCTAAATGTCATACAGTAATAAAATCTTATTCCTGTTATAAAATAGCATTTAAAGGGGGAAAGGGATAAAACCAGGCTTGCTAGGAATAAGCCTGGAGGGTGGCACATCAGTGTTTGAGGGATGGCATGCTAGCAAGGTCCTTAAATCTGCCATCCTGTTGGAGGCAGCGGACGGAGTGCTATGCAATAGCAAAAAAACAAGGCATATTGATGGGTTAAAAATTATGGTAGTGCCTGGGAATAGACAGGTAGGAATTAGGTCTTCTCTCCAGAAAAAGGTGGTAGGCTCAGTAGCCCAGCTGAAGTGTATCTACAGCAATACATGCAGCTTGGGCAACAAACAGGAGGAGCTGGAAGCCACTGTACAGCAGGAGAACTGTGATACAGTTGCCATCATGGAAACATGGTGGGATGATTCATACAACTGGAGTGCTGCATTGGATGGCTATAAACTCTTCAGAAGGGGTAGGACAGGAAGAAGAGGTGATGGAGTGGTCCTGTATCTTAGGGGGTGCTTTAATGGTCTTCTGCATAATGATGGTGACTATAGGATTGAGTGATTGTGGGTAAGAATCACTACTACTTGTTCTAGTGGGGGACTTCAACTCACCAGATGTCTGCTGGAAATACAATACATGAGAGAGGAAACAGTCCAGGAGGTTTCTGGAATGGGTGGAAGATAATTTCCTGACATAGTCGGTGAGTGAGTCAACTAGGGAAAGCTCCCTGCTGGTCCAAGTACTGGGTCCTGCACTTCCATCACAACCCCCTGCAACGCAACAGACTTAGTGAAGAGTGACTGGAAAGCAACCCAGTAGGACAGAACCTGGGGCTGTTGGTAGACAGCTGGCTGAATAGAGGCCAACAGTGGGCCCAGGTGGCCAAGGTAGCCAACAGCATCCTGGCTTGTATCAGCAGTAGTGTGGCCAGCAGGACTAGGGCAGTGATTGTCCCCCTGTNACATGGAAACTTTGCACTGTGTTACAAAATTGTAATATAGTGATTGAGCACCATCTTGAGGAGTAAAGAGAAACTTACAGCATTTTTTATTTTCCCTTCAGAAAAGTATCTTGAAAGGCATAATTTCCTTAATCCCATTGAAAATTTTTACTGTTGAAGTTTTGAACAGACAGGAAAAAAAATGCCACAACATTCTTTACATTAAGAAGATGCGTTATGATAAGAAGAATCAAAAATATTGGGAGATAGAGACACAGCACATAATGGTTTGGTGAAAATTTTTCTTAGTGCAGGAGACGACAAAAGCTTTGCCATGAACTGAATGAGTCATGTTTTTCAATATTCATAAAAATACTGGATTTCAGCACTTTGTCTTTCAGGTCCATTAATAATTCACTTTACTCACTCTGTAAAAAAAAAAAATATTCAGGCATATCTACTCCCATTTTTGCTTTCCAGTTATACTGTAGAAAATGTGCTGTACAATATTTATGAAAATAAGTGAATGCTTTCTCAGATGTCCCTGGAGCTGTAGGCTCTCTGGTTTTCTGAACCCTAACTC
This sequence comes from Todus mexicanus, assembly GCA_013389965.1. Taxonomy (NCBI): domain Eukaryota; kingdom Metazoa; phylum Chordata; class Aves; order Coraciiformes; family Todidae; genus Todus; species Todus mexicanus. The sequence continues at coordinate 9,133 of WEIS01033489.1, read as the reverse complement.
TAGCCCTAACGGTGGCAGGAACGGGATTTTGAGGTTGAGGGGTTGGATAAAAAAGTGTAGAGGGACTAAGATTGGGGCAGTGTCGTGCTCCCCTTGGCATGCCATTTGCAGAGCGAGTGTCCCTGGAGCTGTAGGCTCTCTCTGGTTTTCTCAACCCTAACCCTAATCCTAACAGTGGTTGGAAGAGGATTTTGTGGCTGGGGTGGCATAGGATGTGAAAAGTGTGGAGGGTTCACTTGTGACGCATTGCTATGTTCCCCTTGGCAGGAGATTGGCAGCACCATATTCCCTGTGATTTGCTGAAAGCGCCAGGGACTCTGGGGGTGCAAACCTCATGGCCAGTGTCCCTGGAGCTCTCCACTCTCCTGTTCTCTGAACCCTTACACTAATGGTGTTGGGAGCAGGATTTTGAGGTTGGAGTGCCATGGACCCTGAAGTTTCAGATACTAGAAGTGTGGAGGGAGCAGTGTTGGGGCATTGCTGTGCTCGCCTTGGCATGCCTTTTCCAGTGCCTGTGCCCCTGGAGCTGTAGGCTCTCTGGTTTTCTGAACCCTAACTCTACCAGCAATGGATCTGATAAAGACTTCTGGATGTATCACTCTGAAGTAGGATTATCCCTTCTACTTTTAAATTAAGAGCATTTTAGCTCCTTTCTAAGCAAATAATTTCACAATTTGACTGAAATACAATTATCTCTAATACCTAAAATAATCTACATTCCTTCTAGGTTTTCCCCTCAGAAGAACTTGATCTGGAAATTACCTCTGATACAAGAAAGGACATGGCTCGCTCAGTTTCTGAGATGCGCAGTAGCATTCCCTCAGCTTGAAGCAGGTATAGTTCCAGTCTGAGAGAGCCCTGAGGGAGGCCCCGGACTTCTGGAAAAGCTATATCAAAAGTTATATTAAAGCTAAACAAGAGACCAAGGCATACACACTGACTTCTCCTCATTAGAATTATCACAAATAGCAAGTGTGGCTTTTGTAAACGACTTAGAATCATAAAATCATTTATGTTGGAAAAGACCTTTAAGACCATCAAGTGCCACCATTAACGCTACTCTACTAAGTCCACCACAAAGCCATGTCCCCAAGCACTACACCTACACAGCTTTAAAACACATCCAGGGATGGTGACTCAACCACCTGCTGGGCAGCCTGTTCCAAAGCCTGATAACCTTTCTCTGATTACTTTTTTTTCCCAGTGTCAAGTCTAAACTTGCCCTGGTGCAGCTTGAGGCCATTCCCGCTTTTTCTATCACTAGTTACTTACGAGATTTATTACTAGTTACTTGTATTTCTTGGTCCCTTCTGTGAGTGCATGAAAAAGATTCACCTCTCTTCAACTTGAGTTATTTCTGCTCCTCTCTTCTCAGCTACATAGCACCATGTGATCCATTCTTTTTTAATGGTTTTTAAGCACTTTTAAATTGGTCTAATTCTTTTTGTTTAATCATTACATGAAAATGTTACGGTTAATCTTTTCAAACAGCAACACAGCAAATTTTAAATCCTCACAGTTCCAAGTAAAAAAACCCGATAAATGTGTTCTATATGGCCAGAAGCAAAAGGGTAAATTTCGTGCTTTTGACCAAATTTCTAACTCTAGTTCTTCAAGATTTTGACATTTTTGTAGGTTTGCATTTTACATNTCCAGAGCCATTTTGGTTGCAAAGATCTTGAAGTCAGTATGAATTTTATGTAAGGAAGAGTGAAGAATTGGACATTATATGATAGTCTAATGTGTTAAGGCTGTAATGCAATTACTGTATCTTGCGATAAAGATATAGATTGATTTATCATCACTCCCAGTGAAATCACCTTCTGTATTAAAAACCTGCTCCAAAATGTGTAACAGATGGTGAAAGATGAAATTCACTACAAAAATATAATTATTTTCTGCATAATTGGCTGTATAAATGAGTCATATTCAGTTCTGAAAGAAATACTCTGGCAGCTGTAACTCAGTGTATATCATAGATTTACTTTCAATTTATATTGACATTACTGGAAACAGACATTTCCTGATAATTTTATCTGGAATAACTAAGAAGTTGAAAGCATGAAAAAGGAAATTCAATCCACTAAGTGATTTTCCAAACCTTTACATTTAATTTTTTTATTATTAAGTCTACATTAATTAAATTCCATTGAAATATACTCAGAAGGAACTAGCAGTAAAATAAAAATAGTGATAATCCTTCAAAAAAAACTCAACACATTGAGCACCTAAGTCTGATGTACAGAAAAGGATGTCGTAACACCGTAGATTGCATACATGCACATGTATGAATAGACATGACTGTGAATATGTATATGTATATACACAGAAATACACCCGCACAAACATGATGTACACAGTAAACCTTTTTTCCAATATAGGTATTTTAAAAGGTTTATTATTGCATTCAAAGCAGGGCTGACTCCAAAGCTGGAGCAGGTTGCCCAGGGCTGTGTCCAACCAAGTTCTGAATATCCCCAAGGACAAAGACTCCACAACTTCTGTGCAACCTATTAGTGCTTAACAACTCTCCCACAGAGTTAGAGTTTAAGCCAATTAATTGAAAACAGATTGTTAGAAAGGTCTTAAGAGCGCTGAGGGATTTCAGGGGGGATTGTTTGTTTGTTTGCTCCTTACATAACCGGATAAATTTGAAAAACACATTCATCTTGAAATTAAGGGGGATTGCTGAGAAATTAGCCATGCAAACAACATCATTTCTCATTTGGAAGTGAGATGCAAATCATAACGTGCTGGGATCATCATCACAAACTGAAATGAATACACAATCTCTTATTAAAAATAAAAATGTTAAACTGATTATAGCTGAGCAGCGACATAGCGCATCTTTGTAATCAGAATTGAAGGAGAAAAAAATGAAAGAATGACTAACGTAAGTTGGAAACCAAATACTGATCATCTTCATATTATTTTCACGTTTTTAATATTGGATGGTCTATGTTTTAGCCATTAATCGCTCATTACAGCAAATTAGACACACAGATGCCTATCCTAGTAACGTATAATATCCAAACCAAAACAATTCTTTTCTTTAGTTGCTAAAATGTTGTAGTTTATTTTTACATATTTGCAGTATAACCTAATTAGAAAAACAAACAGTATTTACATTGGTTAACAAGTTCTCAGAAATTCTACTCAGATGGGAAATTTGTCCATGTGTTTGGAAGAAGCACCTGTCAGACTGGCTAATAAATGTCTTGCATAATTTTTTCAATGATGCCACTTAATTAAGTCTAAGACAGCCTTTTAACACAGATAAGAATAATGTTGTAGTTGATGAACAAAGGAAAATTTCTGGTAGCTACTTCTCAGAGCTTACCTAGGTACAGTAAAGTCTCAGATGTTTTAAATGGACATTTCAGTTCCTCTGCAGAAGCAACACTTGGATATTTACTATGATCAACAGATTTCTCCAGCTACTTGGCAGTTTATTATAGCACAATAGGCGCTTTCAGTGACACCTACTAGTCAAGACACAATAAAATGACAAAGATAGAACAGATAACATCTAACACAGAATCACAGACAGAATCACAGAATTATTGAGGTTAGAAAAGACCTCCAAAATCATTGAGTCCAGCCTATGATCTAACACCATGACATCAGATAAACCATGCCACTAAGTGCAGCATCCAATCTTTTCTTAAACATATCCAGGGATGGTGACTCCACCACCTCCCTGGCCAGTCCATTCCAGTGTTTTATAACCCTTTCTGTGAGGAAGTGCTTCCTAACATCCAACCTAAACCTCCCCTGGTGCAGCTTCAGGCCCTGCCCTCTCGTCTTGTCACAAATTGCCTGAGAGAAGAGCCTGGCCCCTACCTGACCACATCTTCCCTTCAGGGAGTTGTAGAGAGTGATAAGGTCCCCCCTGAGTCTCCTCTTCTCCAGGCTGAACAGCCCCAGCTCCCTCAGCCTCTCCTCATAAGATTTTCCCTCCAGTCCCTTCCCCAGTCTGGTCGCTCTCCTCTGAATCTGCTCCATGTCCTTCTTGAATTGAGGGGCCTAGACCTGCACCCAGTGCTCAAGGTGAGGCCTCCCTAGTGCCAAGTACAGGGGCAGAATTCCATCCCTAGTCCTGCTGGCCACACTATTCCTGACACAGGCCAAGATGCCGTTGGCCTTCTGTGCCTCCTGGGCACCGCTGGCTCCTGTTCAGCCGCTGCCAACCAGCACTGCCAGGTCCCTCTCTGCCGGGTTGCTCTCCAGCCACTCATCCCCCAGTCTGTAGCTATACACGTGGTTGTTGTGGCCAAAGTGCAGGACCCTGCACTTGGCCTTGATGAATCTCATACCATTGGCCTCAGCCCATTGACCCAGCCTGTCCAGGTCCCTCTGCAGCGTCTTCTTACCCTCCAGGATATTGACACTGCTTCCCAGCTTGGTGTCATCTGCAAATTTACTAATGGTAGATTCGATCCCCTCCTCTAGGTCATTAATAATGATGTTGAATAGAACTGGGCCCAGTACTGATCCCTGGGGAACACCTCTGGTCACACATCCCAGCAATTTTGAAATTAAGCTTTTGCCAAGGGTGTGGGAGATAAAGCCTTAGTCTTATCCTGGGAATTAAACTCGTATTCCTTATTGATTAAGAAAATATTCCAGTGACAGTCAGTTTGATTCTGTTTCTGTGATTTAGTTAGGCACTGAGCAAGTACATGGCAAGAGGCTAGCCCTAAGTGCTACACTGCAGAAATAAGTTCAGAACTGTAAATCTATGTTTCACAGGACAAGTTTAAAGCTGTGGTTGATAAAAGAAAAAAAACTAATTAAATGTCTAAATCCTAGCTTGCCATACTCTCCCACCGCCTTATCACCACTTAAACTAGGTTAAGGACATTTCTATTTGACTTTAACTTCTTCTAGTTTGAGTTTTCAAATATATTTCAAATTACACATTCTCGGAATCTTAGAAACATTCGTCTTCACTTCTGTGGTGAGAGAAACTCAGTGTTCCTCTAACTTAACATTACGAGGGGTTAAATCTAATAACACACAGGACTGATCCTCTTAAAAAATAGAGCTAAGCTGTTACCTTAGGAAAAATCCCACCAAGTAGTCAAGAAGCAAAGAGAAAACCTTTGAAGCAGGTTGAAATTATCATTGTAATCTATCTTTTATATTGTCCTCTACTGGTTTAATATACACCAAAGAAAAAGACTCAATCCTACTGGGATTCTCAACATTCAGCTTTTGCATTGCCCAAGAAGAAATCTCTGGCAGCACTATCTAGACTGCTTCTGGTAATACTGGTCTCTGCTCCTCCAGATACATTACTGTGATGCAGTAAAATAGATTTGATAGCACATTCACCAAGCAAAGGCAATTCTTAGGTTCTGAGAAGTATTTCTGGACTGTAGGTGTTATGCACATATATACAGGAAAACGTTTGTTTTTCCCATCACCACTTCTTCCTTCCTAACAGGAGGCTCTCAGCCTAAAGGCTATCTTTAAGTGATTGAACTTTCCTCTTCACACTGGAATGATGATTTCTACCCTCTTCCCTAATTCATAGTTAGGTTTGGCTTTTTTAAATACACACTCTGTGCAGTTTTTATAGTTTATTTGCCAGGTCTGAAATACAATTGAAGGATTTTCAAGGGTATAAGAGACCATTTAACTGCCTTATTTGACCAAAGGAAAGTGGCTTCTAGGAGCAGTAATTTGAGAACGATCTTCCTTTCCGCCCTTCCAGGATAAGAATTTGTGGGTTTAATATAAACTTCAAGAAAAAAGGTCAAATGCGTAAAAGACTTCAAGGACTCGGAGGAAAGCAGAGACTTGTGTCTTCTTTAGATAATGATTAGTTGCTTGACTCTGGCAATGATAAGAAATGACTATTTTTTTTTCCTATGTGAAGAACTGTTTGGACAGAATTAGGTGTCTGTGCTGCATGTAGCACAATAAGATCCAGACATTTTTCAGTCCTGTATGGATTTCAGTAATAAAAATTAATAACAACATTATCAATTTCAGGGAAAATGGTAATTAAGTAAAGTTTTACTGCCACTAAGGAGTGATCTCAGATAAACTATCCTTTTAATAATGCTTATTGTTTGTCTTAAAATTTATTAAATGAAATGCCAATGAGCAATTAAAATATCAATGCTCTTTGTTGCACTGTCTGTCAGTGAAATTACTTTGAGATCAGTTATTGGCATTTTATGCAAAGCACATAATAATAAATTCATTAGTGTTAGATTTTAATCTACCACATTGGACATACCCTTTCTATTTAGGTTTGTTTCTGAGTAAAACCATTTATTGATGGACTAACACTATCAGCCAAACTGCATTTTCTACACTGCTATTTAATATGAGAAATGTTAAGCACTTCTAATTTTCTTTTTGTCCTTTTCAATTTTGGTGCATATTACAGTAGATAGTTTCAGATTAGTAGTTCTTATTTAACGTGTCTGTTTTCAAACATAAGTCAACTGAAAAGGAAGGCTTGACTTTAAGACAAATACATCTAGCACAGTATTATACAGTCATTGAGTCAGATTTGCAAATACTTGCTTCAACAGCTAGAGAAACTTGATTTTTCATTAAATAAAAACACTGGGAAGCTCAAAGTGGGATGGAAATTCCATTTATACCTGTGGACATTCCAGCAGTACCTTAAAGTTAGTGTCAGAATTTCTAATACATGCTTTGCACATGATTTTTTTTTTTTTTTTTTTTTTTGAGAATTTTGGTAAAATAGGAATGGTAAGAAGGTTAGACAACTTTATACTTTCTTTAGGCATACTCTTAAGGAGCTATGTGGTTCTGTTGTGCTTTGAGTTAGAACAGAAATAATTCTGTTCAGAGATTTTACTTTCCAACTCAGCCTCTTCTAACTAACAGCACTTTCTGAAGTTAGCAGAGTGCTTTCACAGACAGTCTCTGCTTCCAGCAGTGCTAACGCTGCATGTTTAGAGTCAGTACCAAGGATTGGTGTGCAGACCAAGGTCACTGCTGGGTCCTGTGCACCACACTGGGGATGCGGAAAGTAAAAAGCAGCACCTGTGGGGAGCAGCAGATAGGACAGGTGTTCCCAAACTGACCGGTGAGGGATTCCATCCCGTATACAACATATTCTGTATAAAGCTGAGAGATCATGAGTTTAAACCGTCTTCTTCAATGTCCACAATCTGAGGAGGANACAACATATTCTGTATAAAGCTGAGAGATCATGTGTAAAGCGTCTTCTTCAACGTCCACAATCTGAGGAGGACTCTGTCTGTTCCGCCTTTGATCTTGATCCATGTGTTCCTGAATTCAGTTTCAGCTCCTGAATCCAGCTCCCTTCTGCAGCTAAATCCAGTCTGAGACTTCCCCAGTGCCTGCTCCACAGCATCAGTTGTGACAGCAACATAATTGCTGTCAGGTGGAGTTGGGTTCAATACTGGTTTTACATAGATTTGTATATACTATTATTATTTTTATTTTCATTAAAGTTGTTCTTTCTTTTCCAATCCGTAAGTTTTTCTTCCTTATTCCCTTTCTCCTCCCCTTTGGGGTTAACACAGAGCATGTTATAGGTCCAGCAGATGGCCCTGACCCTAAACCTTGACATTTTCTGTGCCCCCACTAAGTCATATTACCTTGCCAGAGGAGCAGTTATAAGCTTCAGTTCATTTACATATCCTTTTCTGAAATGCAGGATTGGTGTACCTGGGAAATAA
>WEIS01033486.1:0-11154 GCA_013389965.1 Todus mexicanus | reverse complement strand
AACCCAACCCATTCAGTGATACTACGAATCCCCCACCGCAACTTTTCCACCAGCCTGGCAGGTCTGAAGCTGGTTCTGAGGAGCAGAGAAGGTGATTTAACCCTTCTTTCCCCCTTTTTTTCATTCCCTTCTCTCCCTCTGTGGGTCTCTGCGAATTGTTTTACCGCAGATTCTCCACATTAAAGATGATTTTAATCTGAATCTTCCACGGAACAAGAAAAAGCCTCTTCGAACCCTACCAGAAATTTAGAGACGAGTGTCATTAATTTGTCGGGAGTTCTCTCCACGGCCGCTCCAAGTGCGAGCAGAGCTCCTCATAAATCTTGCGGCAACTCTCCAGAGACGATTTTAAAACCAGGTTTAAAGCCGATCCCTTGGCTCTAAAAGCGGGAGGGACTCGTACGAAGCTCAGCTCGGCCGACTCCGTAAATCTCACGCCGCTTAGTTAACCACCGGGCGAAAAAAAACTCCGCCTGAGGAGGGCAGGGAAGGGGAGAAAGTCCGTGGAGAAGTGGGATGGACCCACCAGGAGGGAGAAACCGAGGTCTTGCTCCTTCCACATCGTAAAATCATCGCCGCCCTGGAACAGACGTGGTCCTTGGGGACATGGTGCAGCGTTGGGACTTGGTAGAGTAGGGTCGACGGTGGGACTTGATGACCTGAGAGATCTTTTCCAACCGAAATGATTCTGCGATTCTGGGACACCAGAAGGTTGGAAGGGACCTGAAGGATCATCTAGTCCAACCTCTCGAGGTTGAATTGAATTAACGAGGTGGGAAAAGACCGTAGAGATCATCGAGTCCAACCTGTAACCCGTTACCTAACCTATTACCAACCTATTACCCAAGATCATCTCATCATCTAATCATCTAAATCTTGTCCCTGAGGACATCACCCATCCAACCTCTTCTTAATTGAGGTTGATTCTGAACGTTACCTAACCTATCACCAACCTATCACCCAAGATCACCTCATCATCTAATCGTCTAAATCTTCTCCCTGAGGACATCATCCATCCAACCTCTTCTTAATTGAGGTTGATTCTGAACGTTTCTCGCTGGAGACCAGAAGCACCGGCCGGTTTCCGGCATCTTGGTGGGTTTAGGAAACGCCGCCGCTGGGCACGTGCTTATTTCACCGATCCGTTGTTGGCCCTCGATCTGTTCCTCACGTCTCCTGGATCAACCCAGGAGAGCGGCGAGCGCGGCGGGCGAGCAAACCAGGGAGCAAAGGGTGGTGAGACCACTTGGGGCTTAATGACGGGGGGTTTTGTGAGTGAACTCCAAGGACGCTGAGGTTGGAACGGCCGAGAGGTGGAAGGCGGTGGGAGAAGGGCGAGGATTCGAGCCCTCGGCGAGGGGAGGACGCGGCGAGACGCCGGCGGCCGGCCGACCCTTGACGAGAAGCGACGGCGTCGAGCTGCTAACGGAGAGCAGCTCGTTACCTGCTCCCTCGGTAGGAGCTATAATGAGCCACTTCAGATCCATGGCAACGGAACGCTGGAAGAAAAACCCACCGCCCGAGCGTCACGCCTGTCGGTGCCGTCACCACCGGGCAGCGCCCACCGCTGCCGGCGAGCGGCGTGACTCGCGTGCTCGTCGAGCCGCGTCCCGAGGTCATGGAATCAGAGAAGAATTAAGGCTGGAAAAGACCTCTTAGATCATCGAGTCCAGCCTGGGACCTGCCGCAAAAGCTCTTTCGACCATGACCGACTCACGCCTTCAACTTGGGCAAAGCCGCCTCGTTCCCCGAGGGCTTTTGGAGAGCGTGAAGGGCCGTGCTTGGTGGTGGTGGGGGGGTTTCTCCCAGTTATTCCAGCCCTGGCTTAGACACCCTGCCAAAAGTCCTCCTCCAAGCCCAGGAGCTGCTCATCCACCCATCCTCTGCCGATTTATTTGGGCCTCAAACCCATTTCATGGTTTGTTTCGTAGAATCATCAAATCGGGGACTGGTTTGGGTCGGAAGGGACCTTCGAGGTCGTCTCATTCCAACCCCCCTCCCTGAGCCAGCACTGTTTATATTAAACACTTCGTTATTTCGTTTGCTCAGGGAGAGAAGGTGCTTGAGAGGGAAGGTGGCACGTGACAAGGCGAAGAACAAGCGGCAGGTACCAACCCCAACCCTTTTCCCACCTCCCCCAGGGAGGAGGAACCCGGGGAACCCGGTGAGAAGAGCAGCAGCACCTGAAGGCATCACCCCAGGCTACAGGAACCGGCTGCCGGACGTCGCCGCCGCGTCCCACCTACAAGGCGGCAGAAAGTCGAAGGACAACCGTCCCTTGAAGATGACCCTAAAGAGACGTTTGTCGCTTGGTTTTTATGGTCCAAAGAGCTTCACAGGCAACCTCTGAGCTCATTCTGCTCCTTCCATCACCCTACAGAGTCAGAAAGGTCTCCGCCTCCTTGTGAGCCGTGCAACTGCTCACTCTGGATCTCAGCAGCCCTCAGGATCCAACCAGATCATCCAGGTCATCCTGGAAATCTCAGGACCATGTTCTTCTTAAGCTGAAGTCCCTGGACCTGGTAATGGGTTCGTCTCACCCAAGGTGATGGTGCAGAGCCGGGGTGGGCTGGTACTGCCAGAATCTCCCTTGAGCACCTCAATTTGGGCTTCCGGGCCTTGCGCCGAAGCTCGTGCTTCGATTTTTGAGCATTTAAATGGGAAGGGAAGGAGCTTCTCACCACTCATGACCCTGAGCACCTTTGCTCTTGCCACCAAAAATGGTTGGAGAATGAGAAATGAAGAGAAAGGGGCTTCAAGATCATCGAATTGTAGAATGGTTTGGGTTGGGTGGGAGCTTTAGAGGACTCTTCCAACCTTCGTATAGTCCGACCCCCCCCTGCAAGGAGCAGGGACATCCTCAACTGGAGGAGGTTGCTCAGAGCGTGGTCGAGACTCACCTTGAACGTCTCCAGGGATGGGGCCTCCACCACCTCCCTGGGCAACCTGTACCAGCAGTTCCACCACCCTCAGAGTAAAGAATTTCTTCCTAACACCCAAGATAGGCTGGGGGCAAGAAAAAAACCCACCCCAAGATCAACATCAGGCAGCGAAAACGCTGGAGGAGAGACCAAACTCCTTTTCTTCCCAAGCTTTTTTCCACCGGCCGCCTCACCCACGAGCTCTTCTGCTGCGGCAGAGGTGGCGCCGCCGAAGCTCTGCGAGCGGAGAGAGGGGGGGAAAGTAGGTCAACATCACCCGAAGCTCCATCCCCGGGTGTTGCTCCTGCTCCCGCTTTGCACATCCAGGGCATCAAAGCGGCGCCGCTCGTTACCGAGCCGGTCGGAGGCTGCCGCCCCGATCGTTTCCAGCGGAGCTTAAATGACGCTCGAGCGGCCCAAAGCAGCAGAAATAATGCGGTGAGGTCCCCCAACAACATCTCGGCCGCTTCGCTCTTTGTGTTTCCAATTGGCCATGACAACGTCCTTGACCCGCGCGAGTCGACGGCGGCTCTGATTTATTCCTCCTGCCAGCGCCACCGAGAGCGGCTGCGGGAACGCGGCGATAAACAGCCCGACAACACCCCGGAGCCTTGAATTTCAAATCAGCTGCTTCATTCCTTCCTTCTCTTTAAGCTTGCTCTGACATCGCCGAGCAAGCGAGCCTCAGATTTTAGCTGAGTGGTGGTGGTAGGTCCTAGGCTGGACTTGATAATCTAAGAGGTCTTTTCCAGCCTTAATTATTCTGGGATTCTAGGATCCCAGCATCGGGAATCTCCGCTGAGCGTGACCACGGGGGTTACCACAGCATCTTCCAGCAGCGACTCGAACCTCCAGGTCAAGGATGATCCTTTCATGAAGGTTCCCCAAATCCCAGGGCAGTTCGTTTCTACTCTCTCTTATTATTTTTAGTTTTCCCCTCCGTTTATTTTTTGGCGGCCGAGTGGTGGGGTTTTTTTTTCCCCCCCTTTCCTGGCGGTGGAAAATAAAGCAGCCTCTGCACTTTGCGGCAGAAAAAGGTTAAAGAGCACCTCGAAATCGCAACGCTCAAGAGATCGAATTCCCAACCTTGTTTATCGGACTGGAAGATGCAGCCGGCCGGCAAAAAAAAAAAGAGAATACAAGAAGGACTAAAAAAGCAAAACCGCTTGGCCAAGCAGGTTGGGAAAGTCTGAAATTTGCCCTGAGGATCTTTTTTTACCACGAGGTTAAGAGAAATTCGAGGTTGTGGAGCAAAGAGAAGGAAAGTCAAGTGCTTGAGACCCCCCGAAATGGCTCCATTTGGACGTCTCCAGGAGACGGTGGCAGGTTTGGACCTGCAAAGCTCTGTAAGGAAAGGTCAGATCCACGGAAGCGATCGAAAGGCAACGAAACCGAGATGGACTAACTCAGTTGTCCCCCCAAAATTAGGTTTTTTGGAATGCCAAACTCTCGGTAGAGAAAAAAAAAGGGGGGAAAAAAGTCAACCCGGAGAAGAGAAGGCTCTGGGGAGATCTTCTGGTGGCCTTCTAGGATCTGAAGGGGACCTAGGAGAAAGCTGGGGAGGGATTTTTTCCGACAGGTTGTAGTGACGGGTACTTTAGGGACAACTCAGAGGTCGAGGGGTCTGAAATTGGGCCCCAAAAATCCCAGAAATAACCAGAATTGAGGAGAGGAGGGACTTTTTCCAAGGGGTTGTAGTGACGGGCACTTTAGGGACAGCTTGGAGGTCAAAGGGGTCTGAAATTGGGCCCAAAATCCCAGAAATAACCAGAATTGAGGAGAGGAGGGACTTTTTCCAAGGGCTTGTAGTGACGGGCACTTCAGGGACAGCTTGGAGGTCAAAGGGGTCTGAAATTGGGCCCAAAATCCCAGAAATAACCAGAATTGAGGAGAAGAGGGACTTTTTCCAAGGGGTTGTAGTGACGGGCTCTTTAGGGACAGCTTGGAGGTCGAGGGGTCTGAAATTTGGCCCCCAAATCCCAGAAATAACCAGAATTGAGTGCAGAGAATCAAGAAGTCCTCCACGAAATGGGTCCTTCCAGTCTGGAGGGTCAAGGTAGGGTTTGGGATGGGGAAAAAAAAGAGTCAGCTCCTTGTCCACGTAGCCATGGGAAGATCTCAACCTCTGCTGAAGATTTACGGCAGTGGGAGGTGAACTCGTGGCAAGTTCTCAGGTCCCCACGACGTGGGGTTTTTTTTTATTCCCCAAGAAAATGGTGATTCTTTTTCTTCTCGATGCAGCGCCGGATGAAAGCGCTCTCCGGGAAGCGGTCAGGTGGAAAGGGCCAGGGGGAATGAAGCAACGGAGCAGAAGGTGGTTTGGAAAGATGTGCAGGACTCGGTGCAGGAAGGAATAATAATAATAACAATAATAATAATAATGATAATGATAATGATGATAATAATAATGATAATGATAATAATAATAATAATGATGAAGTTTCTTCTCCCTGAAAGGAGACAAAGAGAAGACGTCGGGCTAGCTCCACCAGCCCAGCCCCGCCGAAGAATCCTCCTTGTCTGATCGTTTGGTCTCCTGGTCACTCGAGTCCCTTTTAGGAACCCAGGACCAGAAGCCAAATGAGCAGATACCAACTTTCTCACGAACCCCAGACAAGGGTGAGCTCAGATGAACGGTTCCCTGGAGATCGTTGGTGGGTTGCTCATCCAGCTTGGTCTTGAACGCATCCAGGGATGGAACATCCACAACTTCTCCGGGCGACCTCGGCCAGCGTCTCACCACCCTTAAAATGAAGAATTTCCTTCTTATTTCCAGTCTAAATCTCCCCCCTTCCAGTTTCAAACCATCACCCCTTGTCCTATCACCACAAGCCCTTCTAAAAAGCCTCTCCCCAGTTTTTTTTTGAAGCCCCCCTTCAGATGAAAGGCCTCATGAAGGTCTCCCTGGAGCTTTCTCTTCTCCAGGCTGAATAATCCCAACTCCTCCAGCCCTTGGATCATCTTCGTGGCCTCCTCTGGACCCGCTATGAAGATGATCCAAGGGCTGGAAACAATAAACAAGACAGAAGGTCCGCAAGTCCTTCCAGTCACCTCATCTCCACTCGTCCAGCAGCCAGACCCACCGCCCTGCACCCAACCACCGCCCGCAGCTTCCTCCTTGGCTCCTTCCTCCGAGAAGAGGGAAAAATCCTTCGCTGGCCAACAAAAATCGTCCCCGCAGCTCGGCTGAGCCTGGCAGGGAGCAGATGAATCATTCAACGGGCCTCTGAGCAACGACAGCAGGAGGCAGCTCGTGCTGGAGAAGAGGCAGCTCCGGGGCCACGGCCACGTCGCTCATATCTCATCTCATCTCGTCTCATCTCTCATCTCTCATCTCTCATCTCGTCTCTCCTCTCAGTCCTTTTCTTGACAAAAAAGGGATTTGGGGGGGGTGGTTATACCGTGAAAATAACTCCTCCAAACCAAAAACGCGAGGAGGTGCCGGGTGGCTCCCCAGAAATCCTCCCGGGACCTCAGGAAGGTTTGGGAGAAACCTCGAGAGCTCCGTCAAAGGCGGCGATCTAAAAGCGCCATCTGCTCCTTGCCATTTTCCTGCCATCTGGGGATTTTTCGGGAGGGATTTTTCCAGCCTTTTGCACTTGGAGGTACAAAAAAAATCAATGCATTCCCAACGGGTGGGGTAGTCCTTCGGAGCCAGGGATGGTGGGGAGACTGAGAAGGGGACAAGAACTGGAAGGAAATCCTCGAGATGTTGAAGTTCGCAAAGATTTTTCCCCCCCCCCAAATCCTGACTTTGGAGCTTTTTTTTCTCTATTTATTTGGCAACCAGCAGGTGATTTCGCAATGGAAGGCGATTTGTTCCGTCTGTTGCCTCAACTGTCTCCCTCCAGCTGGGAGGAAGAAGTGATAAAAGGAGAAGAGGCCGTCAAGGATTTCTAGGAGCATCCGAAAACCCCAACTCCTGCTGGAGAAGGCGGCGAGGGGGTTGGGGGGGGGTCGCATCTCCCGGCGCAACGACGACGTTCGATGGAATCGTGACATCCTAGAACGGGTTGAGTTGGAAGGGAGCTCAAAGATCATCTCATTCCATCCCTCCTGCCATGGGCAGGGTCCGCCTCCTGCTACACCAGGTTTCTCCAAGGCTCCATCCAACCTGGTCTTGAACCCACCCAGTGATGGAGCATCTACAACTTCCCCGAGCAACCTGCCTGCACGTTGTGCGGCTGGTGAAGACCGAGGGAGGTCGAGAACTCGACCGCGTGGAATTAAGGAGGTCGCTTGGCTTTGGTGGCGAACATCTGCGCTCGCTGCTCGGCGGAGGATGAGGAGGCAGCTGGAGAAGCTGGAGAAGAAGGCGCCAACTCTAGCGATGCCTCTTCCACTCCCCCAGAAAATCTGGTGCTGAGAAGCTCGGCGCTTTTTAGAGCTGAACGACCCGAAAGCCGCAGGTCAACCCGTTTCCCCCCTGGGAGAAGCCTCCTCGCCCTTTTCATAGGTCGTTTTAGAGCTCGGATTTGTTCTAGAGCTTTGGGGTGGTTCTGACCCAGGCGCAGGATCCTCCGCTTGCTCTTGTTGAAGTTCATGAGGTTCACCTGGCCCCATTTCTCCAGCTTGCCCAGGTGCTCCTGGATGACCTCCCGTCCCTCTGCTCTATCAGCAGCACCACTCATCTTGGTGTCGTCTACGAACCTGCTGATGGTGCCCTCGCTCCCACTGTAGGTAAAAAGACAAAATACAAGAAATGTAAGAATATAGAAGCTGATTTTCATCAAAATCTTGCTTGTCGAGATGAAATAATAAATATGGACCCCTGGGGGACACCACTTGTCACCCATCTCCATCTGGACTTCGAGCCATTGACCGCTGCCTCTAAGCCAATTCCTTATCCACTGAACAGTTTAGGCGAGAAGAAAATGCTTAAGAACCTTCCGAGGAAGGTGATAAGACCCTTCCACTTATCATACGGTGGAGCTTGTTCCCTTTGGCATCTCTTTTCGAAGCTATTTAAGCACCAAGCCACCAGAACNCTCCTCTTCTCCAGGCTGAACAGCCCCAGCTCCCTCAGCCTCTCCTCAGAAGATTTCCCCTCCAGTCCCTTCCCCAGTCTGGTCTCTCTCCTCTGGACCCGCTCCAGCCCCTCCAGATCCTTCTTGCAGTGCGGGGCCCAGAGCTGCCCCCAGTGCTCGAGGTGAGGCCTCCCCAGGGCCGAGTCCAGGGGCAGAATTCCAGCCCTAGTCCTGCTGCCCACACTAGTCCTGACCCAGCCCAAGATGCCGTTGCCCTTCCGAGCCACCCAGGTAGACCAAAAGCTTTTATGCCATAAACAGGCTGAAATTGTTCAGGAGCACATTTCCGGTCCCTGTTTGCAGAGGAATCCAAACCACATCGTGATGCCACGACGCCAAATATCGAACAGATGGAAGCGCGGAAGTCGACGATTTTGGCGAAAAGCAGCTGAGGGCAAGAAAACTCTCGAGATATCTCAACATCGAGGGATATCGAGAGCCTCATGAGTTTTCATCCACCACTCAAGCCATCGTTAATCGGTGGAAAACCATTTTATGCTAAGCCCGACCCTACAGAACTGAAGCTGCGTTTGAAACATCTCGGTTTTAATCAGGTTTCCACCACTCGTTTTAAAAAATACGACCGGTTTCCAGGTCTTCTCCAGGGACGGCCGCCCCCGACACCGCGTCGGGGACCCGCCGCGTCTCCAACCGCTTCGCGAAGTCAACGAGAATTGACCCTAAATTCTCGTCGTTTCCACTCCCCATGAATATTCACAGCGCCGACGATTTCACGGCTCGTGGGGAATCTCAACTCTGGCGATTCTGGCAGAGCCTCTACGCGCGATGAAAAATTAATTCGATTTTCTGCCGCTTCATTTGATGTTTATTTATTTATTTATTATTTTGGGGAGGAAGGGAAAAAGGGCTTTGATAAGGAAACGTTCGTTAAGCTCCCGTCGCGAGGGGAGAAGTCCTAATTATTCACGGCTACCGCGGCGATGCTCAACCCCAAAGCCTTCGCCAAGGATCTCGAAGCCCTCGAAAATCATCTGGAAGGCTCCAGAGCGCGGAGGAGACGCGGGATTCAGGACACCCAAGTTAAGCCGAGGAATGATCTCAAGAAAACGTGGCGGAGATGAGAATTCCTTTAGACAGTGGAAATGTCAGGAAGGTGCAAAAAAAAATCCGTGTGGAAGTTCAGTTATTTCCCTGGCGAAAGGACGGATCCTGCTCTCGGAGCAGGGAGAGAAAAAATCCAACGAAACGAAGCCGGTCTCACTATTTCATGAGGAAGAGCCCGGAGCTTTTCAATATTAACGGTGCGAGCTCCAAAATGAAATTAAAACCGTATTTTTAATAGCCATAAATAGTTCAAAGGCCCTTCCGCTTGCAAATTCAGCGGCGGAGCAACCGCTTTAGGTCAAAACCCGGCACGCGAATTATCATGGAATGGGTTGGGTTGGAAGGGCCCTTCGAGATCATCTCGTTCCAAGCCTCCTGCCGTGGGCAGGGACACCTCTCCCACGAGGTTGCTCCAAACCTTGTCCCAACCTCATGAACTCCATCAAATTCCTCGTCGACTTCACTCACGCACCTTCGTTGGGTTTGGAGGGCGAGGTTGGAAGCGCAGGACCACGAGGAGGTCCTTGGCGATGGAGAACATCTGGTGGCCAGAGAGACCATCGACCCGAGGCGTAGGACCTGAAGGCTCGTGATGAAGTTGAAGCCAATTAGGCGACAATTTGGAGCTGTGGAAAGGCGGGATGCGTCATCCCAAAACGTCTCGGCGTCGAAGTGCCTTAGGTACAAAGCACGTTTGGTTTTCTCTGCGGGACCTTGGCCAGGCGTGAGGACCATTCGTGCCTCCNAGGGAGTTGGAGAGAGTGAGAAGGTTCCCCCTGAGCCTCCTCTTCTCCAGGCTGAACAGCCCCAGCTCCCTCAGCCTCTCCTCAGCAGATTTCCCCTCCAGTCCCTTCCCCAGTCTGGTCTCTCTCCTCTGGACCCGCTCCAGCCCCTCCAGATCCTTCTTGAAGACCCTCAAGACTCCCAACAGCTCCACTTCCATCTCCTCTCGACCCGCTCCAGCCCCTCCAGATCCTTCTTGGAGTGAGGGGCCCAGAGCTGCCCCCAGTGCTCGAGGTGAGGAAATAAAGATAAATAAAAATACAAGATCTTGGTGTGTTGGTTTGCGGGGTTTTTTTTTTGTATCTCGGGGGTGCATTTTTGGGAACCAAATCGCTTCGACGTTCGCGCCGCAGACAACAGGGGCTGGGGAGGGTGTGCTAAGTGGGCATTTTCCGTGCGGAAAGCAGATTAATTGACCAACCTTTCCCCCTTCTCCTCCACCTTTCCCCCTTCTCCTCCACCTTTCCCTGCTGCGGTTCAGTCCAGGACAGGGCATTGATTTCACAGCTCACAGGATGCTTCTCCATCTCTCTCCGAGCGGCGCCGAGGGGGGGAAAAAAAATAAAGCACCACCCAAACCCCGGCGAGCTCCCGAAGTGAAAAAGCTGCTCCGCGGACGTGGGTGGGTGTCGCGGGAAGGAGGTTGGGGGATGCTCGAAGTGGCTTTGACAGAAAGCCTCAGGGGTTTTTTTTTTCCCCCCCTTCCTCTCCCAGGAACGGCGCAAACCGGCGACAGCAGAATGAATTTCTCCTGCTTATTGACAGGAGTTTCTGCCATAGGTTCGGCCACTTGCTTTCTCTGGGCGATGCTGTCAAGGAGGATTAAGATGCGGGCTGTCAGCCTGAGCTCTTCCCAAACTCCACTAGACCATCCAAGGCATAGAGGGAGGGGAAGAAGAAGGGGGAGGCAAAAAGAAATCCCCCACAAGCAGCAAAACCGCAGGAAGAGACGAGATTCTGCTCGCACGACGCTCACGCCGGCGTCTCGAAGCTGCTCGGAAGCTGACGCCGCATATTTTTTTTGCTCTGGAGCGAGCAACTCGCAGGAGACGGGCGATGCGCTGCCTGAGCCTGCCCTACTTTCCATTCCCTTTACGTTCGGCGGCTCTGAAGGATGCAGAAAAAGAAAGAAAGGGGTTTGGCGCCTTCGTGTTCTCCAGAAACCGGGAAGCAGCGGCTCCCCCGGCTCGCAGAATCCTTGGAGTTGGAAGGGAACTCTGGAGATCAGCTGGTGCCACCTCCCTGCAGCGGCAAGGTCACCCAGGAGCGTGTCCACGAGGGCTTGGAATCTCTCCGGAGAAGGAGGCTCCATAACCTCCCTTGGGCAGCCTGGGCGAGCAGAGAAGTTTCTCCTCATG
>WEIS01033485.1:3528-59459 GCA_013389965.1 Todus mexicanus | reverse complement strand
TGGAGAAATACCACTGTAAGCTTTTCCTTTTTCTAGACAAATGCATTAATATTACAGAGAAAACTGTGGGCGGCTTCTGAAATATGGCACTGATGTGATTTTTCTTTTCTTTTCTTTTTTTTTTAAACTTCTTCAGAAACTACCTATCCACTTCAAAACAGTGACACTGATTGTTTGCTTTTAAAAGTTTGGGGTTTTTTTTCCTGTAGTAGGTAGAACAGTACATCAGAGAGAATCTTCTTGCAGCCTACAAGTGTATTCATTTGAGTTATTCTCCGAAGTTATGTCTTGGGTAGGAGCACAGGTCAGTTCATGATTTTTTGCTTTGCGCAGGTGCTCCTGTACCTTCAGCAGGGGAAACTGGCAGGGATTCCCCCTTTCCACCTTTACAACACTTTTGCTTAAAACTGGGTGAAAGTCTCTAAAAATCGTTGTCGTCACTAGGTCTGATATTATGCCTTAAATACGGTCCTTAAATATTGACCCGTTGGGTGAGTTAGTGTTTTATTTCTTGGGGAACGTGGTCTGCGTAGGAAAATTGGGGAGACGCAGATCTAAACGCATAAGCTGTGAAGGAGTCGTAAGGATCACATCTAGTTCTTTCCATAGGCGGTAAATTCTAAATGGAAGTTTTATCTGTCTCTAGGCTAGAGCAGCAAACTCCCAGATAGAATAGCAGAAAAATCTTGAAAGTGCAAAAAGGAAAGGAATGGAGTATTGAGTGGCACTTCAGATTAACAGTAATACTTTCTTGCCATTAAACCATGTATTTTTATCCTTTGTTTTACCAGAGGACACAAATCTCTAAATGATAATTTTAAAAACTTCTTTCATTATTTAAGTAAAATAATTATTTATTAATTATTTAAGGGGGGAGGAATAGCTCAGGAGCTTAACTTTGTTAGCAGCTGAAGAACTGAATTAGGAAATGGTTAACTTGTATGCACTGATGTCTGCTGTCTCTAGGGAGAGAAAATATAGAAAAGCAAATCCTCTTTATATTATAACCCTATATTTTACATTTCTTCTATGTGAAAGAAACTTTTCTTTCGTGTTTGGGAAAGTCTACACGAGATGTTGGTAGGGATTTCTGCTTTCCATTGCAGGACATAGCACGAGCTGTGGAAGACAAAAGATGAGCTATACATCTCTTTTTCCTTTCATTAATGCTTTTCTCATTTATTTGACCCTTACAAAGCTTGCAAAATAAATCAACTTGTTCCGGTGAACACGTTAGGAAACATTCAGCTCTCCAACAGCAGCAGGTGTTTGTGCCTTGATGGTAACTCGGGTTGTGTAATAGCCTAACAATAACCTGGCTGCTCCAGAATAACCGCGCTGCCATCGTCAAGGTGTCCCTTTGAGACTGGTCAGGGACGTGTTTGGTGGGGTTTTTTTAAGGTGATCGGTGGTTTTATGCCTGTTTTGCATGATAGCGGTAATTAGGTCAATCTCACCTTTTAAATTTGTGGGGGTTTTTTTGTTTATTTCCCTTTTAATTCTCTTCCTTCCTAACTTATTTGCCTAAATAACTTTTCAAGCTTGAGCTGCGGGGTATAACCGAAGTTGCTACTTCCTAATCGTTTTTAAACAGAACTTTATTCATCGTTTAACTTGTCTTACTTTGCCAAATTACTAATAACATTTTTCATTTGCCAAACCAAGGTTCACTGACATCGGTCTGTAATCCTTTATTTTTTTTTCTTTTTTCATTCAGATGCAACCAAGAATGAGTAAGTGTTCTAGACACCGTTTCTAATAAATCACAAATGCATTAATAACCCTGGAATTTGCAAGGCGTGACCTAAGACACTAACAGCCACTAGATGTAGCAACTGGTGCTTAACACTGGAAATGTCCATTGTTAACACATTCCCAGGAAATAT
This sequence comes from Todus mexicanus, assembly GCA_013389965.1. NCBI lineage: Eukaryota > Metazoa > Chordata > Aves > Coraciiformes > Todidae > Todus > Todus mexicanus. Next base: position 57,573 of record WEIS01033485.1, on the reverse strand, counting down.
TTTTAGGCTTATCAGGGGAAAATGTCATACATTTGATAATCGGGTCTTTTTGAATTAACTGATGACCAATTCCTTCTGGGTATTTTAAGTTGTCTGTTCCGTTTTGTTCTCAAAAAAAAAAAACCAACCCCAACCCACCCCGTAGGATGTTAATTAAAAGGCATTCTCATTTCTGAAACCAGAAATCAGTGTCTCATAGCTGTATTATTGTGTCCTCTACCCCAGAAAATACATGTATAGAGATCTATAGTCCTTTGTCCCCTCTAATGCTGCTCTTTGCAGTTGACTTTTGAAAAGGTGCATCCTTTCTGAACCCTCTTTGCTTTCACATTTAAAGCATTAGAACTATTTCGTTATCAAGGTGAAGATTCCTCTGCTTGGTTTCTTACCAAAAGTAACTTTTCTTTCCCTCAAGCTTAAGCATTCAGGCATTGTCTGAGTTGTAGAAGTTCATTCCTTCAGGTGGAAAAACCCCCAAAATTGCTAAGAAGAAACCACCAGTGGACCAAGTAACTAATGATCTTCATTCTAAATCATGGCTGAAGGATATAATTAAAAATCAATTGACGTTTAGATACTGTAGTGATAATAAAAGTATTTTAAACTTATATGAAGGAAACTCAGATTTTCCTCTTCTTTAATTTCAAATCTAATTTCTTTAAAAGCAGACTGAGACTATTTTCTTGCATTACTTCTGCTAGCTTACCTCAGATAATTTTAGTGCTTAAGATAAATCCCAGTGTATAGCTGTCTGTCAGCCCATTTCTGCAGAAAAACCCATGCAGGGATTAAAAAAGGAGGAACTCACTCTAAAGGGTAACTGAAACCATGTACAAAATGCCCAGAGTAGAAAACAGGAAATAGTTTCATAATCTCTTTACTCAGTGCTTACCAGGGAAGTCTAATAAACTCATAATGTCAAGGTCTATTTAGCTGATAGAAGGTTTGTTGCTGAATTAGGAGCAGGAGGAGGAGGGAAGAAGGGACGGGCTCCAGAGTCAGTTCTGGGGCTGGTTCGAGTGAGAAAAACCCTCCCGTCACTTCCCAACAGGTTTGTGCCTGGTGAGCTGACAGCATCCTCCTGTCCCCCGTAAAACCGGTCCGTGTTGAGCGCCGTACGGAAGGCATTTCTGCCTTCAAGAATGTCCCGCTTAATGGGTGGCAGCTCAGGAAAGCTAATTGGAAACGTCCATCGAAGTTATTTCAAGTCGCTTTGTTGTTTTTGCGCTGCCTTGTAAAGGAGCGATTGATTCAAGCAGTCAGCTCAATAAAATCGCCGTGCCTTTCCTTGCAAAAGCAAGCGCTGGCTTTTACTGTTAACAATCATACAGATAATAAGTTGCTCTGTTGGCGACAGATTATCTTGATACCAGCATGAGCACCTACATTGTTTATGGTGCTGTTTTGACTCGAACAGCCATCAGGTGCCATAACTCTGTAAACTGCCTTTTTTTAGGCCATGGCACAATTAAGTCACTGCTCAAAATCATAGCCAGCAAAGCTTCAGTGTGTTATTGGGACATTCTCAAAAAAGATAGAGCAGGATGAGGAAAAAGCACGAAGGCAGTGAGTTTGGTCAAAGGTTTGGAGCGGTTCCCATGGTTGGACGTTATTAACTAGAGTCTTGAGCTTTGGAAGGAGGTGCTGAGCATGAGGGGAGGGCGGAGGTTAATATAAAGGTATGTAAAATCATGACTGGCGTGAGAACAATTATTCTTGGGGGGGGGGGCGTTTACAACTCCCAAGGAATGGCAGGCACGCAACGGAGCGATCAGGAAGCAGATCTAAAACAAATAAAAGCGCTTTGTAGTCTTCCAGCCAACGCCTAATTATATTGTGAAATTTGTTGCCACAGGATGTTTTGGATACTGAAAGTATGAATGGGTTCGAAAGACATTAGACAGATTTACAAAGGGCAGACCATTCGCAGCTATTAAAGACATAGATCTGTGTGCCATCCCTGGGTTGGGGTGGCCCAAAGGCACCGGTGCTGAAAGCTAGGAGGGTATATTGGGACAGGATTTCTCAATGGCTCTTGTTCTGCTCTTTTTCTTGTTCTTTTGTTCCTTGAGATCCATTGCTGGGTATGTTCAGATGAAAGGCTAGATTGACCTTTCTTACATGATGGTGCACGGGGGACCATTTTTCAAGGTGTTTGAATAGTTTCTTGCTCAGAATGAGTTTGAAAGGGAACCAGTTATTTTGGGCAATCCGTGCCAGAAATGCTAAAGCTCATGTGTTCGGTAAAGCTTTTCCTCTGGATAGTGCTTAACTCATATTTTCATCTCTGTTTGACAAGCTTTGTGGCTGCATCCAAAGCCTAAAGGCTTCGTCTTTTCATTAGAAGGGGAAAACAATCCTTAAGTCTGCCACGCAATCCTTAAGTAATTTCCATAAAGCCTCCTTCTCTAAGGAAACTGCCCAGTCCTGTTACAGTGAAATATGGGAGGTTTTGTCTTAATATTCGTAAAGAAGTGAGATTGAGGTGTGTTTTTCCCCCAGGTGTTACAAGGATAGAAAAATATCCACAAAAAACTTAAATGGAGGAGTTATGCTGTTCTACGACACTTAAGCATATGTTGCTACCTCCTGGGAATCCTCACATGGATAATGTCACTTTACACAGGCATCAGTAAAATTACCTGCATGTAAAAATGTTTTTAGGATTCGTCCCTTGATTTCATTGAATTATTGTTCATTAGAAATGCATTAACGTCCACCCTTCTCCTCTTGCAATTTTTCCCTTCCCTCTGCCTCCTAGGAAACAGCACACGTGTGATTTTTACTGAGTAGATGATCTCTCAAAGTGTGTTTAAGATGTGATCGTTGTCCTTTCATGTGTTCCTTTTGTCTTTTCAGGACAGCCCAGAAACTTGCAAGATCTATGCCGAATTAAAATCCGACAGTGTATAGGCCTTCAAAACCTAAAACTACTTGATGAACTACCCATTGCCAAGGTCATGAAAGACTACTTAAAACACAAATTTGATGATATCTGATATCCATGAAGAGAAGAACTCTGAGCAAGATTAGTTCTATTCCAGATACTGAAGAGGCTTGTTGCCTTGCACAAAGTATATCCTATGCAAATTCTGATTTTTCTGTGAAGTCAGAAGGCAGGTATACACTTCCTTGGGTTTTTTATACCACACGCTAGAAGGTCTTAATTTTTGGTTTCTTGGTCCAAGTTTACAAGGTCCAAGCTTTCTACACAATATTGCATTTTACAAATTGCTGTTGGGTTTTTTTTTGGTTTTTTTCGTTCGTTTGTTTTTTCACATGAAGTGTGCAGACTTGCAGTGGAGATGGAAGGTAGCCTCGCGAGGGAAGCGCTTGGTTTGAATTGGCGTGCTGAGCAATTATTCAAGAAATTTCAAGTTCACAAATCAAGGCACCGGTCCTGCAAAAGGATACCGACAAAAGGACCTTCGGAGCCCTGGTGTCTGTTGGGACTCTTGTCTCTGCCAGGGCGTATGGTTTTGCAGGATAGAGGGAAGAGCTGGTAACATGTCCTAGGGTACTGTATGAATCGAATTGGGAAAATAAAGGAAAAAAAAAATGCGGTTACCCTATTTAATTTGAGGGTCTAAACATTGGCTTTTTTATATTATTCTTTTCCTAATTCCTATAGTTGGGATGCCCCCTAAAATTCAGGCCCTCTTCTTTCCTGACATCCCCTGTGAAATGGGCGGCTCTTTGTACGTCTATTTTTAACAGTGACGCTACACTACAAAGGGGCATAGCCTCTGGATTTTTTGCATTAACTTAAGAGTAAAGAAACTTAGAATTATTTTCTTTTCTTTTTTTTTTTTTTTAAAGCCAATGTATTCTGTTTCTCATACAGTGCCTCCTGTGCAATAATCTTTCTGATGTATTTTTCCCTTTATGTGTGATTCCCCCGCACACACTATTCCTCATTTAGTCTCAGTGCATTATTTGTGAGAATAGGAACCGCTGCCTCGCTCCGGTGTTGACGTGACGTTACAAAAGCGCCGCGGCGGTTGCTGTTCGTTTTTATTCCCTGAATTTCATGAATGTATAACCTGCTTTATTTCACTTTCAGTTGAAATATTGTCTACGGGTTCTCAGCTGAATTGTGTCCACATAAAAAAAAAGGAAAAGAAATTGGCCAAACCCTTTTATTTTAAAAGCAGTGATGGATTTTTTTTTCTTTTAATTGCTCTGAAATTCAGTTTGTTTCAGGCTAGAGAGTGGGAAGTGCACAGAAGTTATTCAGATACCTTTTATATGTGCGCTAACAAGAAAAGCCCCATTCGTATTGAACATTTAAATTTTGCAATTAATCTGAAAGCAGCAACTGGAAGCAGAGTTTCAGCTACTGAATGTGTTTTTCATACGAGCTGTTAAAAAGATCTGTTCAAGAGGTTTGTTTCTGATAGTGAAAAAAACCCAAACAGTTCTTGCAATCAGAAAAAGATTGGGGCAAAATGTGCTGTTGTTTCACTCTCTTTATTTTCAAGGGATTATGGAGTTATCGTGAGGTTCTTGCCAGTGTCCTCTGCTTTTGTTTTGCCATCCTACTGGCTCCCAAAGAGCCTCTCTAATATCAAGAGTGCTTTTGTACCAACCACGCCAGTGGAAGCAGGGAGATGAAAGGAGCGGTGGTGGCTTTTAAGTTGAACACTGTCACTTTCAAACTACTTAATATTAAAAATCTGAAAAGCAAGGTGAAGCAGGTATACTCAGATTATTTAACTGTCTTAGTTCCTTTGAATATCTTATAACCCTGGACTGTAGTTCCTTGAGCACGAACCTTATCACTGCTAATGGCTGCACTGAAACTACGGCGAGCAAGGAGGATTAGCTCTCCCTGTTGTGCCTGGCGTTGCATCAGGTTTCCAAACAAGCGATTTTTGGAGATTCATGGCTCAGAGGATTGGTAATGGGATGCTGAACCTTTTTATCTTCGACTTGTATCGATTCAAGTCCAGCCTGCTTGAGCAGTGACCAAAAGTTCATGTCTCAGCAGCAGGAATGAGCGAGTTTGTCCAAACTTAACACCCACACGGTGGTCACCACCAGGCAGCGGAGCTTTATGGTGCACCCTCCAGCTTGTGTGGAATGGTGGTGGCATCATAGCAGGGACAACCTGAGAGCGTGGGTTGGGGGGGGATGTGAACTCGTGTGTGAGATGCTGTCTGTCGGCTCCTAGCGAAGCAAGGGAGGTCGGCCACTGTGATCTTGAACTTCTCCAGCGCAGGACAGACGTTAAGAGTTGACTGGCAGGTTTTAAGCGTGAATCTTCAGTTTTGTGGCGGGAGATCAGAACCTTCAAATTGCTTTTTTTTTTTTAAAAAAAAAAATACAAACAACTTAGTATTGTTCACTACATTTGTAAGTTGGTCTATACCAATGTCCTTCCCCACTGAATTTTTACAGTTAATATTTTCTAAGGTAATCTAGAGTATATTTTAGTTGCAATCTATATTAAGGCAAATTATTTGTTCTGTCTGTTGCTGTGACTGAAGAAAATTATGGAAGACTTTGTTGGTAACAAGAATGCTATTTAATGAAGAAATGTGTAATTCCATTATTTATTGTTTGAGGTTTGTTTTTTGGTTATTTCTTTTAAATGACTGACATGTAAAGGGAACACGCGTACATTTCAGGCCAGTAAAAAGCCTTTCTTTTAAAGGAAATTTCATCCTACCCTCTCTCTGCCCTCCCCAAGGTGGAGGGAAGACCTTGCCCTTTCTTACGATGCTAACCCATCTCATAGCTGGTTTCTCTGACCTTGATTTAGCAAAGCACCGCAGCACGTGTGTCCCTGGACCTCCAGATAGTCCCGTTCACTATCTCAAGTTCTACGTGTGCTCGAGTGCGAGTGAAGTATGATTATTCATCGATAATCCTATCCAAATTTCAATTAAAAAAGGGGATTATGGTCTTTTTTAAAACTATTTTCAATATTGTGCACAAGTACTTTGAAGAGCAAACTGAACTGTTTTTTCATTGGGACTAGAATGTGGAAGGAGAAGTGCATAAATACGGACTTGTTCTGTAGCCTAGTTCCATTACCTTAAAATTCACGGTTGAACACTTCGAATAAACCTTAAAAAAAATTGGCAAGTACACCAAAGAATCAATGTGAGTAAAAGACTCTGATCATTAACAAACTGCAAACCTCATCCTTTAAAACAAAGCGGAAAGTTTTTGTAAATATTTATGTTTATAAATGTACAGCAGAGTAAGAGTGTTTTTTAGATTATTTAATTACCATATTTCTAAACTATTTACATAATAGACAATACTTGTTAGTTTGAAAAGCTCTTGAGTGGGTTTTTTTTTGTTGTTTTGGGTTTGTGGTTTTGTGTTTTGTTTTTTGTTTTTTTTTTTTAAATTCATTATCACTCATGCTTGAAATAACTTTGGCTTCCTTGGGATAGCGTGGAAAATCCAGTTTTCTGGCTCTAGTTGGCAATCGTAGGAGAACACATCTGGACAAACTCATCGGATAAATACCCAGAGGCAAATGTAGCGTGTTTACCAGGGTGGACCTGGGCTAGATGAAAAAATTGGATCCAAACTTTCTCAGTTAAATCTGTCGAGATCCCCACCTCCCCCCAATAACATCGTGACAAGAGCGACCTGCGACCTACCCCCAAGTGTAGCTTCCACGCGACGCTGTGTTACCGGTATCATAATGTATTTTGTTCTTCCTTTGCAATGTAAGTTTTTGCTTTGGATCAATTCGAATTCCAAAAGGAAAAAAAAAAAAGAAAAGAAAAGAAAAAGAAAAAAAGTTAAACCTGGTTAAACCTTTTGTTTGGGTTTATGTTCTGTTTATTTCTAATGTAATGTTTTAATAACATAATACCACTTTACACCTTTTCTCTCAATGTTTGTCTGTCTCTTCTGCTCCTTCTCCCATCTCCGGTGCACATGTTTCTGGTCATGCATTTGCTAGAAAAACTTGCCCCCTACGAGTAAGAGTTCAGATGTCTCATGAAGTGCAATGTGATTTTTACCAGTAAATACAAGACTAAAACTCACTCTAGAGCTGCACTTCAGAAGAGGGAACAACTAGTCCTTAGCTATGAGTAGTTGCGTTTTCCTTGCTCAAAGTCCAGTGCAGCCACTTGAGGGTTTTCTCAAAGGTTCACTTTTCCTCCTCAAGGTCGTGTACTAAGATACAAACGTGGACCAAACTGAGCTCATATTTTGCAGTTGAATCTGTTGTCCATGTACCGCTAATAAAACTTGAATAAGGTGGGGGGTGTATATGAATATGAACCAGCCCTGGATGTGTTTAAAAGCCGTATAGATGTCATGCTTGGGCGTATGGCTTAAGGGTGGATTTGGGAGAGTAGGGTAAGCGGTTGGACTTTGTGATTTCAAGATCTTTTCCGACCTAAATGATTGTGTGAATATTCCTGGTATACAAATGGGAGCTGGAAGCATTTGCTTTCAGTCATGAGAGTCGTGTACAACCAGAAGTTGCCATAAGGTTTTGGAACCTAAAAATTTGGAAGGGAAAGGGACTAGATTTAAAGGTATTTTACTGCTAAAGGTTAGTAGGGGAAAAAAAAAAAGTAAAGAAGATGTTTTTAATTCCTCAGTAGCAAACTATACAAACATCACTGGGAGTGCATACACTGTACAACCACCAGTTGTGTTTAGAACTGTTGATGATGGTTAATAACAGCCCGGCCAGACTTTGACTGGTGTATGTAGTGAATGCTGTGTCAAAGACTTTGTTCCTGTTTATGTATCATATTTCCTGTTTGAGTGTTCACTTGTTAAGTTTAAAACAATTAATGACTAATGTTACTACTTTAAAAAAAAAACCCTGATTTACAAGCTGTTGACAAACGGCGTGTTTAGAATATACAGTCTTTCCACGTATTGGTGTAAGCGTGAGATAAGGAAGCATCCTTATTTTATATGGCAAACCACTCGGTTTATGCACTACAGGGAAAAAAACCCGAAACTTTTGTACCTTTGAAAGCAAAGGTGACAGAGCTGATGGAAGTGAGAAAATAAGAGGGTCTACCATGTCTTTCCCCAAACAGCTGGGACAGAGGCATTTAAGTTCTCTCTCCTTTGGTCTCTACCCTCTGCCTTGGTTGGGCTATCACCCTTCAGAGGTTTTACGCTGTTCTTTGAAACTGGAATAGTATTGAAAGGCTAAAGTTTGTTCTGTTCCCCTGTCACTGGCACGTTACATCTCTTCTGCATGATTTTACTTCTTGCCTTACGTTATTAGCCAAAGTAAAGCTCAGCATGTGATTTAATCCCATGACGATAAGAAACAAACCAGATCTATATGTTGCTTTATGAAACCATGCTACCAGGAACTCCTCAGCCAGTGCGTTCCCCGGGGATCCGCAATGTGCAGCTGGAGCAGCAAAAAATTGGGATCGAAAGCTGTGTTGACTTTTATTGGGAAATCTCCAGCTGTCTAGTGAAGAAATCGGAACTCCAGCTGTTTCCTCCACATCTGGGATCTCTAGTGCTGCTGGCTGCTGTTTGTGAGGTCCCAGGTAAGTCTCGATGCCATTAAAGACTTGTCTTCATGTTTGCAAGAAGGCTGGTTGACACATCTGCGGAAGGTACTCGTAAAGGGTCTGAAAACCTTTCTACACCTTCTCCGAATTTTCCAGGTTTTTCTCTGTAGTGGGCTTTGTGTAGACTTGTAGCAAGTGTATCTGAGAGCGATGGGTGCTATGGAGAGTATTTCCCAGGCTTTGACTTGATCTGTTGCAGTGTTTTGCAGACTCCTCAGCATCCATGAAATGTTCCTAAAAGGTCTTGGAAAGGTGAATGAAAAGCAAACTTGGGGGTTAGACAAGGGTAAGTGCTTGTTAGAGAAAAATCAAGTCAGTAAACAACTGATGTACAGCAAAGAGCATCTACTCTTTGTTTAATACCGCAAAATTGACCGTAACTCTTCTGTTCTGACTTGCAAAAATAGAGTTTATTTGCAGCCTCTATACTCTCCAAATGCATCAGGAGATCATCTCCTCCTGCTCTGCCACAAGTAGCTAAGAGTTAATGGAAGTATTGAACTAAATTCCATTCTCATTTCTGCCTTACACCATTGTAAGTCCACCGAAGGTGGTGGTTACTCAACACTTAATCTAGTGTGAAGGAGCAAATAATTGATTCGGATGACCAGCTTGCAGCCCTGCTCCTTGTTTTATCGCCTAATGAGGAGAGTATTTTTGGAAAGTATTTGCAAAACACGTTGTGAAGGAGCACTGAGATTCTGTATTTGGGGCCAAATTTATAAGCAAGCAGCAGACAATTATTTCCCCCCCCCCTGAAAACACGATCCATTTTGACAGAGTTGCTTAAATACTTTAATATCTACTCCTGAGTTGGTGAGAGACATTTAAGTTTGATTGTCCGCTTTGTATCTTGAGAAACCGAACGTATCTGCTTATTCTCTAATGCAGCAGCTTAGTTAAAGTAGATCTGCAACGGAATGTAAACTTGTTTTATTTTAAAGGTTAATTAATTTCCAAGCCATTACAGATCAAATTTTATATACGTCAGTGTAATTTTCTGTACGTCAGCAGGTTCTTCTGTTGCTTGCAGCCAGCCGTCTGCATTCGCTATATGCTTAAGAGCCGTGGTTGTGAATTTGAGTAGCATCTTGTTCGCTGAAGCAGTTAGAGCTGCCCTTGTCACTGAGGTGTCTTAGCCTAAAGTGAAGCTGGGAGAAGTTACTTGGCTGTGTCTGTTCAGCTACAAGTGAATTCTGTGGAATTTTAAGTTCAATTCTGTTACTACCTGGCCATAGAATTTGTGTGGAATAACAGAAAATCAGATTCAGCTTCATCTAGTGCTTATTTTTTAAACCTCAGAAGCTGCCCAGCTGCAGGACGTGGGTTATTGAACTGTGCCGGTCTCAAGCAGCTCAACTTGAGGTCCATCCCATCGCTATCTCATTACGAGTTTGAATATCGTTGTTAGGAATGCAAAACCAAATCATTTTTAGAGAGCAGCCAGTCTGAAAATAAAGTGACCAGGATGGTTGGTAGGAGGATGAAGTTGAGATGTGGGATTGTGTGAGAGAGAGAGAGCAGAAAATGTGGCTTTTGATCTTGCAGAAATGTTTGGTATGCGAGTTGTTGGGCTCAGAAGTTTTGAATGTCCTTAATATAAAATAATCTGCATGAGGATTTGAGTCTGTTCTTTTTCTGCTTTGTGTGAGCTATTTAGTGGTTAGTGAGCCAGAACAACAACAAAAAAATCCCTCTGTTTTCTGACGGTTCAGGCACCCTCCTGATGAGAGGAAGACTTGAATTCAAGTTCCCACTCTGAACCAGGCAAAACAATTAAAGACGGGGATTTGCACTCGCGTTCCCACCTTTTACTGGTGTGATTACAGGTTTGTAAAATTGTGCCACAGAGAGAGAGCGTAACAGAACTGTTACACAACCTCTCAGGTTGACCCTGAGAAGTCATTCAAAGCAGGTGCCCAGCTGGACGGAGCTCACCCATATGTCTCTTGCATGTGTGAACAAATGACTGATGCTCATGAAGTTTTTTTGTCTCTACTTACCTGTAATCTACCTGGAAAAAATAATTCAGGCATCTTCTGGTTCCCTCAGCCCCTTCACTTGAGCTCTGGTGGTGTTTGCATTTATGGGCACCCACCTGCTTCTAGCTGTAGTCTTTGATATCGGTGCTGACCTTCTCTTCCTCTTCAGATTTTCCTCTACACCAGGTCGCTCCTATATACTTTCCTTTTCTTCCATTTTAATCTGCTTGCTTGGCTAAAGAATCAACACTTTTATGCTTTGTATAACCAAACTATCTTACCCTGAATTTTCATTTACTTCAATCCCAGTGTTTAATCCCACATCACTGATTTATCTTTCAGTGTTGTTTTAAGACTCACAAACACTTGGCAAACTTCTTTCTCGTCACAACCGGTTACTATTTTAATGGATCAAGCTAACGAAGGGCTCAAAGTCTTATAGCAACGTATCTGCTTATTAGTGCTACATCCTGTAACTCTGCTTTTAATTTGATAATGCCCAAGTAAGTTAAATTAAGTGGCTTTAAGAGTTGTTATCAACCAATATTTGAAAACACTTCAAACGATTCCAAATAAGACTTCTCTGAAGATGGTCCAGATATGGGCTATTTCAATCTTATCTGGTAAATAGCTTCAGCTGACCTCTGCTGCTAATTGAGTCTGGCGATTTGTGGTTTGTTCTACCTAAGCTTGGGTGCAACACTGAGATTATTTTTTCCCCTCAAGCCATTTTGCCCAAATTTCTGAAATCTGCCATTTTAAGCAAAGAAAAAACGTTGCTGAATTTGAATTGCTTTCGCAAATCGTTGGCCTTCCTTCCATCTTGGTAAGAGAATGGCTTTTAATGAGAGCAAACCCCTTGTTTTAAAACAAGGCAGTTTTAATGGCCCCTAAATTTTGCCCACATGTTCAATCTCTTATCTAGTATTTGGTTAATTTGTAGTTACCCTGTCAATAAAGTGGCTTTTTATCAAATACATGTAGTATAACAGTTATTAGTTAGAGCTGTATATACAGCAGATCTTGCTGGCTTTGGGTATTTCCTGTGCTTCATAAATACTTATATAATCTGTTGTGCAGGCTCAGCTGTTCTTAATTCTAACGTGATTCATATTGTGCTTAGAAATCTGACATTCTTGGCTTGTCAGAAATATTAATACATGTTGGTGCCATATCTTATGAAAATTGACATGGGGTGTTTTTTTGCAGTGCTTTAATTTCCACTTCTTTATATTGCAGCATTCCGTGTTGAGCAACACGGCATTGTTTGCTTTTGAATTTCCCTCTCACCTTCAGTCCGGAGAAACCAGAAATAATTAGATTATATCTTTCTCTTGGCTTGCGTAGTTTTCACTTGTAGTGAATTATGCCATGCAAAACTGGATCCCTCCAGTGAGAGTTCGGTTGTCATTGTTATGAGCTCCATCTGGACTGTGTAACGCTTTGTACTTCGCACTACAAAGAGCCTGTGCCCGTGGCTCGCAGTCAGGAGCCGTGTCTCTCCAGCAAGGAGGAATTGCTCTTTCCTCCAGCAGAAATGCCGTGGGAACCCCCCCAAGCCTTTCTGCTCCATCATACGGACAGGAGCGCTGCTCTGAAGCTCCAAAGGTGGTGTGACCTGGACTCTGATAGACAGACAAAAGTATTACGGGAATGTTGACCTGTGTGTGGACAGGTCCCGTTTGTCCAGTGGGTCATAGGAGACCAGAAAGGAAATTGAAACTTCCATCTACTCAGGCCAAGGAATCTATCCCAATAATGGGATGAAAGTTTATCTTCAGGATTTAAGTCTGAATGCACCTTTAGGGTCTGTGCGATGCCAAATCAAAAATCACTGCTCACCCAGTTTCATTACCCTACCCAAGAGGAACTGAAGCTTTTGTTTCCAGATTGAGTCTTCCTGGTTCAGCTGGGGAGCAATGAATGTTGCTGCCTCTCTGTACAGTCTTTCATCTCGCTGATGATACCATTTTCTTGTATAATCATAGCATAGTAGATGATTACTACTCAGACTTCCTCATTAAAATCAGACTTAAAGAATTTGTGTCACTCACTACCCGCATCAGTTGTTGCCATCTCTTATGCCATGTTCTCTATCGAACATTTGCATGATATAGACCTACCAGTTCTTCACAGAGGCTGTTTGATTCTGTCAAGGCACTATAAACTCAAACCTTCTTGAGAGGATTCTCTTGTTAATGAAGTCATGAAGAAGCTATGCCACTTGGTTGCCTAAAGAGGAATATTAAAAATGTATGGACTTTGGGTCTGGGTGTTTGGGGATTTCTTCCCCTCCATCCTGTGGTCAAGAGAACATGAAATGCTCCAAGTGAAAGTGCCCCTGTAGGCAGAAACTTTAAAGGTTTCTCTAATTGCTCACCCATAAAATTTTACCTTGCATAAGAGCCATGCTCAGAGCTGGTGCTGGAGAAAACACTCTCATTGAAGCATAAAGATCTTGAATTTGGAGAGCGTTTAAGCGCTGTCTTTCTTCTGTCTGCGTCAAAGAAAATGCACAGCTCATTTCAGAAGCTTCATCTCTCCTTTCCTGTCCTCATCCATGTCCTTTCCCATCTTTTTCCCAAATATAGTATAAAGCGTCAACTATTCTGCAATCAAAAAAAACCCACTTTGAATTGAAATCCTAAATACCTGGTTTGTATGTTCTTAAGAAACTTGTATTTTAGAGTGTAAATGAAGTCTAGATGCAGCTCCACAGCCTGCTGCTGATCTCTGCGTAGTGTGACCTCTTGTAAAGACAGGAGATGAGCTGCGGCTCGGCGAAGTTCCCTTGACTCATCCGTCTTACCAGAACATACCGCAGCGTAGATAACGTCATGGGTTTTAAGTAGAGTTTATTCTCAAAGTAGCTACTCACAGCTGCCTTCTTATTCCTGCAGATGGGAGGTTACAGTACAGTTCTTCCCCCAGCATGATGTATTGCTATCGTGACCTTGACTTCTGCTCTTACGGAGGTTCATGGCCATAAAAATCACTTTGTTCAAGAGCAGTGGCTGTAACAAATAAGCTTAGTTCAACTATCGCTTGTTCGCTTTTCCTGATTTCGCTCTTCTGCTTTATGACAGAGGTTAATACAGAGAATTAGATTTCAGCGACATTGTTTAAACCTCTTTATCCTTGTCTAATTAAACTGAATACTTTCAAGATGATTCATATTGCTTGACACCCTTGCATCTAAATACTGGAAAGTAAAGGAGATGTGCAGACTAGAAATTCGAATCAGCCTTCCTTCCAGTTACTAAGAAAAGGGATTTTTTGGTTTCCATGTGGGTTTTTTTTGGTTTTTTTTTCCACCTTTCACTAGAAGCACTATTTTTTTCCAGTATCTGATGAGAGGATAGCCAGCTCCAGATAGGCACATTCCCAGAAAGTGTTTCTTAAAGGGAAGAGTTTTAAAACTTGTGAAGATACTCCCTGTTCCAGTGCAGAGCAGCAACATCACCTGTTGTAGAGGAACAGCAACAAGATTTGGAGGTTGCGACTTCACCCGAGCTGCATGCTCATGGAATGTTGGTAGCACCCCAGACTAGGTAGAACCCTCCCTCAACCCCCACCACCCATCTTTCCATGCATCCAACTTTCTGGTCAATGATGTAGCCCAGTGAAGAAGCTTATGGGAACAGGACTGTTTGATGCCCCGTATAATGTTCCTCCCACTAAAGGACCTCTGTGGTCTTGAGGCAAATTCTTTCAGGTTTTGTCAGCTCAGTCAACAAAGACACGCTGAACTGGAAGTTTTCTGCCTTATAATGACTATTTCTTCCTAAGCTACCAGGAATTGCTTGGTTTTGCATAGGGTTTTGTGTACTGTCCCTTCCAGAAGGCGTGCTGTGAGTGAGAAAGGCAGGGTCAAAAGATCCTATGGTTTCTCTTCCTCCTCATTGCAGGACTTTCATGATCTAAGGAGCACATTATTGCGTTGATGTTTGTTGCTGTTTCTGCTTGTGGGCTTTTCATAATGCTGTGGTTGGGAAGATGACAAGATAAAGGATGGCTAGTGTAGATCTGCTCCCTCTTTCAGAATAAGAATAACCCCCTTTCCTGATGATGTTTCCTCTCCCCTCCCTTGGAAAAGATGACTCAAAAATCCATCACAAAGGAAATAAGCTCATTTGAATTTCTACTGAACCTTGAAAAGACACTTTTGTAAAGTCCTGTTTGCAGGCTTTCAATAGTGGGCCCTTGGCAAGAGCAGAAGGCAAAACTGGAACTCCCGGTCCAAATCCTCTGGTGTCAGTGGCTTGCCCTTGGCTCTTGTGCTGTATTGCAGATGGAAAATGAGACCATTACTCATTCCTGGGGGTATGTTGTGTGATCTGAGTTCTCGCTAGCTGTAGTAGTAAGAACCTCTACCATACAAGGAAAAATTACAGTTACTGGAAAAAAAAAATAAATGCCAGCAGAAATCTGCTTTACTCTGGAGATGAGAGAAGAAGGAACTGGCTGAATGCAACAACTTATTTCCCTGTGCCTTTACAAAACCTCTGATGTCCTTCTAATTTAGACCTTGTATATTCAGCCTTCGTTTTTGATAGCGTCTTGAATAGTGATCACAGATATTCAGATGAACAAAAGTCTCCAAGAAATATGGAGTTGAAAATGTGTGTTCTCAGTCCCGTGCTGCATGTGTTTCAGGAGCAAAATGGTTCTTCTCTTTTCTTGGCATGGTGTGAAAAAGGTGTGTGATGCTGAGAACAAGAGCAGCCGTTCCACAGCTGTGTCAGGAACACAGAATAGATGCATCTGTGTGAATAAAACTGTCATTGATTGCATCACTGGGCTTTCTGTGCCAGAACAAGGTATTGGTTGCCCCTGCCAAAACTTAACATTTAAGTTACTGTCAGATTTGCCAGCACTGTTCTGAATTTCAGTGGACATCATAGATACGTGGTCTTGCTCCAAAGAGGCTGCCTAGTCTGCACTTAGGTATCACAACTTCTTACTGTGCAAGCAAAGAGAAGTAGAGAGCAAAGATACTGGTTCCTTCCTCTGAGAAACTTTGGTTTTCTCGATGGAAAGCTTTAATGCCAGGCAGATTTATTATTTTTTTTCTCTCTGAAGTCGCTCAGTAAGATGCACAAAAAGCACCCATCAGTGTGTGCAGAGGGAAACCTGAAAAATCTGAGTTCNCCCCACAAAGCCTGACCCTGAATTTTCTAGACTAAACAGAAGAGATGGGCAATGGCCACCAGGGTCAGGAAGGGCGAGAAACGAATGGCTTCAGCCTGCGAGGATTTTACTGTAGCTCGCGCATTGGTGGATGAGGATGCAAATGTGCATGCCTGCTTAGAGTCTTTAAAGATGTATCATCTCCATAATGAAGCCTGCTCTTAATTAGCAGCCTGTTTTAATTTGAATGTTTGCATTCTGAATTCTGCCTTGCGGCTCCCGTAACTCAGGGCCGTGTATTTACAGCAGTTGCTTGAATCCTCAGGGTTTTCCCCTCAAACCACCAGTTCTTGTGGAGGGTTTCTAACACTTTTTTTATTATTATTTTTTAATGGATTGTTCTGTGTTTCAGTTCGCTTCAGGCAGCTGGTTGTTTGCATCCACTCTTTTTGTATTTTTGCAGGATTAAAGGGTGTGTTAAGAAGAGTTGCGAGCTGCGAGTGAAGCAATAAGGGAGCAAATAGCATTTGTATGCAAATGCTCGAAGTGCTTTGTCAAGTTCTGGGATCTGTCAGCTACCTCCAGGCTTCCAAAACTTCATCCCCATCAGCTCTCTGTACTGGAGCTTTACACCAAAGCCCGGTGAGCCCAGTAGGTCTTTCTGTTGCCCCTGGTGGGCTCCTGACTTGAGTCTGAGGCAGGAGAGAAGCAAGATGTTACCAGCCACTCTGATTTCACCAGGAGCTTCCCTGTGTTAGGAAGGGGTTTTTTTCTTTGGTTGTGAATAAAACCAACTCACAAGAGCCAAAGAACAGCCCAGCTTTGGAAACTCTTGCATTGTTGTCTGCATCAGCCACTGTCTTGATCTACTGACTTCAAGAGCTGAGAACATAGAGCCTGTAATGCCTGCCTGAAAAAGCCAGCCGCTCTAGCTGGAACTGGAAGAGATTAACAGTTTCTGCAGCTTCTAGCAAAAAAAAAAAAGAGGATGTGAAGCATATTGACCAGTGCATCAAAGCTCAGTTTCCTTATGTAGAGAACAAGCATCTGCTGGGTTCACAGCGAAGCTATTCCTTGAGTTCACAGAGCAGGTAGTTCCTATCCCTCGAGTCTGCAGAGCATGTGATTTCTCTCCCTCTTCCCTGCAGTGCCTCCCTCGTGCCTGCAGTGTCTGGTATAAGCTATGAAAGCCTCAGCGAATCCCTCCGTACGTCTTCAGAGACAGGCTGGAGAGCTTCCAAACTATATCCCACCAGTACCATTGCCTTTTTATTAGTAGGAATTGCAAGGTGCTGTAGCGCTGGGAGGGGAAGGAGTGAAATCTGCGTTGGTTTTATATGGCTTTTGAGTTGTTCAAATGACTCTAATAAGCTGCTTTGCATTACAGGATAGACACATCGGTATCTCAAGAGATCTCCTAAGCTTGGCTCTTTTTTTCCTTGAGCTAGATAAGCAGGAAGGATAGTCCCTGATGGGAGGAGAAGGAGAGAAGGAGCAAGGAGACATGTGGCATGTGCAACCTGGAAAACACGTCTATGAGCTTGCCTTGACTCCATCTAGGGAAGGAAGCTGATGCTAATGGCTCTGCATGAGATAACAAATTATACTGGAGCATGTGTTTTCTGTATTCATTACGCTATGTCATGGGGGGGGGGTGGAGGAACAGGATGTATAGTGCGCGCCTATTTCTGGAGCCTCAGGAGAGCTACCCAGATGTTGAGGAGAAGTAAGGAAGAGTTGGAGATAAAGGAGAAAGACCTCCAGGGTGGGACTGTAAAAGCTGATCCAGAAGAGGAGTCATTCTGTTTTGTTCACGGTCACACCAGCTGGCTTCAAGTGGCAGGGGAGCTTTCCAGATAAGCTGTGGACAGTAGGAGCATAAATAAGGAGTTTGTTCCAAAAAGGGTGAAACAAAAGGCCGAAGGCTGCGATACACCCAGAAATAATTATTTAAACCAGCTGCTGGGTCAATTGTCCTAACATGAGCCTTAGGTGTGGTGTGAAATACAGTGGTGGTCTGCTGGCTGCTGCTGGCTGTTGTGCAGTCAGCTGAGACAGGCCGGCCAAGGCAAGGCTCCTGGAAGCGCATTGCCATGTGTAGCTGTGTGCTGGAGATGGTTGGGATCCGTGCGGTTAGCTGTCGGGGCTGAATTAGTGCCTGATGTCACTTGGTGCGCTTGATCCCGGCGTGCTCACAGCGGGTGGTTTTCAATGAATTACCCCACGCCGGTCATTCCCTGGGGCTTTCCAAGACTTTCTCCCTGTCCTGCACAGCTTCTCTGGAAGGATGGCAGTGGGGTGGGTGCAGCAGCCCTGCTGACCCAATTCGGTTGCCTGGTGACGCTTCTTTTTTTCCTCACCACTCCAGTGATATTTTTGATGGATTTTAATTTAATCTGCGATCCTGCTCAAGCCAGAGATCAGCATTTCTTCTGATGCCTGAGCGTGACAGGGTTTCCTTGCACTAATCAAAGGGCGAGCTTTTCTCTGAGCACAGGCTTCTGTCGGGGGAAAAAAACACCACAAATGAGACAAAAAATAAAATGTACAGGCTTCCCCACTATTCCCTGTCACTTTGTGTATTTGCAAGAATCCAGATGCTGCTGCTATTACTAGGTAAGGAAAGCCCAGAACTTTTTTTGTGAGTAACCCTGTGCTCTGGTTGTCCTGAATTTAGTGTGCATAAACTCTAGCTAGTTATTTATTCCCAAAAAGCCATAACCCTGCGAGATAAGAAGTCAGAAACCCATTTCCTGCTCTCGCTGGTCTGTTCCCATGTCCTTGCGTTTCTCGCAACTGGATTTTCGGAAGGGAGTTGTGCCTTTGCAAAGCCCTTCTTGCCAGAGGCTTCTCGGATGCATCAGCCCCGCGGAGGGTTTGCGTACTGGAAAATGCCTGGGACTTGTATCAGCAACTCGCTGTCCAGGCCGTGGTGAGGTGAAAAGGGGAGCTTTGCAAAATGCACAGTCACTGAGAGACGTCTGCTAAGTGCGTTAGAGGCTTTTCATTGCACCTCTCAGGTCTCCTGCTGCAGAAGCGCCGAACTGCGCTTGGTGCAGTATGGTCAGAGTCGCATCTCCTGAGCGTTTAGTCAAGATGTGCAGGCAAAGATTCCTCCTATCAGTTTGAGTTTAATGGTTTCGAGGGGAAGAAGAAATCCCCAAAGTCTTACTTTTCTCCCCGAACCTTGCCTGAAGTTTGCTCAGCAGGACTATGACTGCAACTCACAGCTGTTCGTGTGATAAGTTCCTGTTGCAGTTAATCTATTGGAATTCTAAGGTGGATCAATTTGCTCCACACGCTGGGGGACCACCACCTTCCCGGTGTCCCTGAGGAGGTCAGTGCTCACCCTTCCTCTGCTCTGAGGAAAGCCAAGCTAATCCGTAGGGCCATATTCTTCAGTTTAATAGTTGAAAATGGCAGGAGCTGATCTGAACTGTCGTAACTTCTTGCGTCTGCTCGTGTTGGAGTGAAGTGGGTGGATGAGGGAGTAAATCAGCAGAGAGCTGTGAAGCTGGGGATGATGGGCAGTGCAGCACAGCTGACAGATAATGGGATGATATCATCCGTTTCCTGGAAAATGAGATGTTTCTGGCCAGAGCATTCCAGACTCCGAGTGCTTACGTGAGCTGGGGAGTTCCTGGAATATTTTCAACAGATATTTCAGTAGTCCAGGTGTAAAGTGATTAAGGATGAGTAAAGATTAAGATATGACTCAAGATCAAGATTTCTGGTAACGTTTCTGTAGGCAGCAGTAAGAAGTCCAGACAAGGAAAGAGAGGGGGACTGGGAGCTGTGGGCAAGATGTGGGGAAAATTTAATGTGGGGTCATTAAGCAGTTTAACCTTTGTTGCTTTGGGAGTGCAGAGCGTTGTCTGAGCTGTGTTGCCATCAAATGCAAGAATATTTAGGAAGACTCAGGAATTGGAAGTACTGAAACACCCAAAAATGCCATGAGGGAGGGGAAGATTAGGAAACAGCAGACACCTTGCATGTTCTGCAGGTGGGTTGGAGGGAGATGACATTGCTGATCTTTTGGGAAGGGCAACTCCTGGCTTTTGCAGAGCAGGGTAGATGATTTCTGGTTACTCATTTCAGTTGCCTTCTGCTGAGTTTGATGTCTACCTTCAGTCATAACACATGGACTGAGTCCTTATGAAAGAGGCCCAGCATTGATGAGGAAGGTAGTGAGAGACCTTCTGGAGATGATAGGCAACTCAAAAGACCAAGAAGGGTTTCACTTGCCTGATTTCAAATGTAAAATGGAGCAAAAACTGGACAGGGCGTTTGGACATCTACTTCACTGATGATAAACGTAAGGAAAATGTACAAGGCTTGGTACCTTGGGGTGGGAGGACAGAGGAGCTGCTCTGTCAATGGGATGAGGATTCTCGTGAGCAGACCCACTCGGATCACTGCTGAAGCAGATACTCCCATAGGGGCAAACTGTTTTGAGCTTCTCCACTGAGAGAAACTAGGGAAAAAAGCAGGATTGTAGAGGCAAGAGGAATACACAATGTCATCATAAATGAAGTGAGCTCCAGATGAACCTTAGTAACACATCCGACATATTTCCATCATGATTCTCAGAACCATAAAAGTAAACCGGGGCTGTACATGCTTCATCCAGCTGCTGAAATCAAGGTGCTGGTATGTTAAGATATTAGCAGCCCAGACAGGCGGGTTCTAAGTTATTGTGTTTAGGAGGATCTCTAAAAGATATCCCACACCCCCACCCCACCCCCAGTGAAATGTCTCATCCTAATAGTATTCTGTGCTTGGCCTATCTGGCAAACGTGAGCTAATCTTGTCTCATTCTTGCAAGAGCAGTTGGCCAACAGTGAGCATCTAATTATCTTGATATTGACTGGTTTGACTTAGTGTTTACGGATTGTCTCCTGCAAAGAGACATCGAGTGTGGGTGGATGAGGGTCACGGAGGACAGAGGGATGGCTGGGACTGAGCTCAAGTCACATTCTGTTTACTGGGAAATTAATACCTTTGTAAAAGCGAAGCCCCGTGGTCCATTGGGGTCTTCTAACTGTCAAAGGAAATCAGTCCCTAAGGATGTGGGACTGCACGGAGGAGAATCCCAGGGGCGTACTTGGGAGTGGAATGCTGACTTGTCTGGGGATGGCAGGTACGTGCAACGAGCTCTGCTTCTGGCTGCCATTCAAGTGAGCAATGAACAACGTGCTTGGATGGGAAGTACAGAAGCCATACAGGTGTTTTCCCTGCATCCATGAGCAGCTACAGAGGCCAGGCTCTCCCGCTGATGTGTGTGCCTGGCTCTTTGTGTTTGTTTTTCCCTCTATCTCATATGGGCAGCCACTAAAGTTGCTAGGTTAAGATATTTTCTGGAGTCCACGGGCTCCGTCTACTCCTTCAAGCGCTATTGCCTCTGTTCCAGTGGGCTGTTTTGTTTTGATTCAGTCAAAGTTTAATGGGAAGAGTAATTTCATCTCTAACCCCTCGCAGTTCAGCAGGCCGTACGGGAGGGCAGGACCTCTTCTGAACTTCTGTGAGGAAATTCATGCAGACCGAAGCATAAACAAGCTGAATGTACGTTGGGGTGGAAATTCATCTTTTGAGATATAAACAAGAAAAGTACATGTACACGGAACAAGGAGTGAAGCTTGGAATGTAAGCGCCTGGATGTCCAGTCCGCGTTCTGGATGGCCACTTGAGCTGATCGCGTAGTGGTCAACAAGAGCGTACGTAGCTTAAAGGAACCTTAAAAACAAAGTGAGGAAACCGCTGATCAATCTTTATCTCAGATAAACATGTTAAAGGGAATATTTGTGTGATTTAAGAAGTTTGAAAGCCCCAACTTAAGCGATGAAGAAGTCTCAAAAAAACGAAAAAAAAAAAAAAAGACAATCATGGTATCTCTATTCCAGCTCCGAGTAGTAAGAATAACACATGAATAATAAGGTAGCTTCAGCATAGAAGAGTTTTAGACTTTATATTGGAAAGGAAACAGACTGAGTATTGGACATCTTGAATTTTCCAGTTTATAATGGAGGATTTTCCTTTTGCACATGAGCTTGGGAGAATGTTCTTCCACAGGCAGAGCTGAACGAGCTGCTGAAACTTTCTGAATTGGTTACCCGAATCACTAAGCTTTCATCTTGTTAGTAGATAGATGCTTTTTCTCTTTGATTAACTACAAGATCCATTTATTATCTTTATATAATCCCATAGGATGAGCAATATAGCCCACCCCTATGTTAAACCAGGGAGGCTGCTTTCACGAAACAGACACCAGGCTGATTTCTTGCTTCTATGGGTTGGGAATGCCAGCGTTGCTACTGTGGTGCAAAGGAAATGAAATACATCCACAACGCTGCAACCTCTCGAAATGTTTAGTTTGAAAATACAACACAGGACACAGTTTTTACCCCGGGCAGCTGTGTTTGGCTTTGTTTTCAAGTGCATGCAGCTACAGAGGCAGCTGCTAGGTAGCTGCCGTAGCAAGCGCTTCATAGGAAGGCTGAGTTTGCTCGTCATATTCCTTTTACTGTCAGAGGCATTATTTTCACATCTTGCGAGGAAAAAAAATCTACGCCTTGTTAAAAGAGATTTAAAAAGCATCACGCCAGGAAGTTAAATTACCCAATTTCTTAAATTTCCCCGTCCCCTCTTTTTCCTCAAGGGACATTCCACACCGCTCCAGTTCCAAGCTACCTCTTCACATACTGTTTGTAAACACTGCACACTCCCCCGCTTCCCTTCCCAAGGCATGTTTCCTCCCCAAAATGGGCTGTCTGGAACAAGCTTTTGCAGAGAGCTCTGCTCTGGCTTCCTTTTGAGTTTTCCTTATCGTGGATCCTTGTGCCATATGCAGCTTCATTCTGCTGTTCTATTTCTCCATCTAAAAGAGCTGTTGGAGATTGGACTAAAGCGCGTTTCCTTAAGTGTCGCCAGGGGAGGTTTACATTGGTTATTAGGGAAAAATTCTTTACTGAGACTGGACCAGGCTGCCCAGGGAAGTGGTGGAATCACCATCCTTGCATATGTTCAAAAAACATGTAGATGTGGCACTTTGGAACCTGGCTTAGTAGTTACGATAATGTGTAGTAGACCGTTGAGCTTGATGATCTTGAAGGTCATTTCCAACCTTAACGATGATTCTATGATTACATAGTGTTATCACTTATTGTGAAAAAGATGCAAGAGCAAAGGTGTTTTGATATCTTCTGTTGAACTTCAGCATCTTAAGGAAGTTTCATGAGCTCTGCCACCTTTGACTCCGCTGAAAACAGTTACCTCTAAAGTAGGAAGTGATAATAAAGCCTACAGTGATTGTAACCGTGAGGAAATACCCAAGCAGCTACTTTTACTCTCTTTCTTAATCAAACTCAGATTTCTAGCCTAAAATGGCTTCATTTGACAGCTTAATAGATGCCATTTTTCTAGTTTTCAGGCATATTTTCCTTAACTCAGGCTGTCACCTAGCAATTATGTTTTGTCATGGGGTAAAGTTGAAACCTCGTTATGGTGTCTTTTGCCTGACTATGAAAAGAGCTGAACATACCTTTGTTTATTCAGTTTTTGTACCTACTACAGTCTAGGTTTCACCTGATATCTCCCCCTAGAAGTTTGGTGAGAGGCGTGAGAGCCAAGAAAATGAAAATCGGAAAGTATCTGTTACCAGCATACATCTGGGTACGTGCTAATGAACATGTTGCTTGTAATCAAGACTATTCTGGATGAGCAAGCAATAGGACGCACCGAGATCTCTGGTAGGTCCATGCTGTGGTGGCATCTCCGTGCTGTTCCTACTGTACATGGTAACATCCCCTTGCTTCTGGCGATGAAATCGCTGTTCTGTAATTCATATATGTGCTGGTGGGGACAGACGCAGCTCTGCCCCAGCTACCCTGTTCTGTTCCCTTCCTTTGGCCATGTTTGTGCAGCCACATAGCAGGTCGGTGGCTGGAAACCAACCTTTTTGGTTTAAGGCATTTTTAGTGTTGTTAGATTGTCTTTCAGCAATTGTCCTCCCGTCTCACTGTAGGATTGTTGATCCTCTGCCGAGCAAACATGTCCTTGAATGGATTTTTAAACTCTAAATCCATGATTTAATTTGAGTTTTGAATCCCAGTGCCACTTGCCAGATGCGCCAAGGGAATAGTGCTCTTTGCTTTTAATGCAGGTGCACAAATGGCAAAGTCATATTTAATGATAACGTCTCTTTTGCCGTTTAATTCAGTAATGCCATGATTTCCCCCTACCCCTTTCTCGTTTGCTTCACATAGAAACATTAAAGCGTATCAATGAGCTCTGACTTGGGACAAGGGGGGTTTTTTGTTATTGTTAGTACACTTATAAAGTTAGTTAGTTGGAGAATTTCTATCCAGTGAGACGTTCTGGTGTGTTTGAGCTGGGCTTCCCTTTGCCTTCTCCATAGGAAGAGCTGAAGCTCTCACAGGAACAGGGTTAAATCATACAGCAGGTTGCTTAAACAATGTCTGTTATGTTCTCTACTGCATAACAGAGGGAAAGTCATGCCATTATTCCCTCTAGATATTAAAAACTAGCTCATCTCAGAGCTGATCTATCTGGAAAGCAAACAGCTCCCTCTCTAATATCATCAGTGGGCGCTTTTTCAATATCCTGTATAATTTAGGACTGAAAGCACCTGTCTTCTCAACCAGATGGACAAGGCACTGAGGCATGACCGGCTGAAACCCAGGCACTGGAATGCCCTCCTGCTGAGTTCCTTCTTTTACCCATAACCTGCACTGGCTATTTATCTGCCATCAGACTTCATCCTACATTTTCTATAGGCTTGGTGAGACTGAAAAGCATTTCAAGTTGCTTCTGAACCAGTGGCAGTAGCAATGCGAGTGCGTGCAAACCAATGATGCCTCACATCTCTGCGACTAGACGTCCCTCTGACACCTGTAAGAGCAGAAAAAGGGCTCGATACAAACCAGCAAGGGCTCTATTTCAGTGGAAAAGTTGGGAGAAGAATATGAAACGTGAGCTGATTAGCTGGGTCTCAAATGCTTGAAGTATCTAGCGATTGTCTGCATAATAGTCTGTCATGATATTAGCCTGACAGGGCCAACCTTGGTGACAGCCAAGGGGCCATACATTTCTTGAAATAATTAAGCAAAAATATCTCACACATGGCTTCTCCCTGAGAATGTGGCCTTATCGGGTTTCAATTTTATTTTGGTTTTGTTCCGCGTTATGGCTTGTTCTTCCCTGTTTGAGGTTGGTTGGAGGGGGGGTTGTGGCAGAGGAAGCTGAAAGGGAGAGAGGGAGAGCAGAGTATGCTTCATTTAGTTCGGGAAAAATACATATGATTTGCAGATGAACAACTGCTCCAATACGTTTTCATTATCCCTTGTGATTGTAGCACTAAATGAAGATTATATTAATAATAGGCCTGATGTTGTCCGCTCAAGTGTTGAGATATTTTAGTGATCGATATTACAGAAAGTCCTCCGTTCTTCAGTGTGAACTCATACCATGCTGATGCAGCAACTGAAGAAGTTTCTTATTCACGGAAACAATGAGAATTGGTTTTCTTGATGCTAAATAAGCTGATATCTTTTGGTCAGTGGTAGTCAGCAGTGAAGGGGAATAGAAATGTGTCTTCTTTCTGATCTAAAGCCACTGATGGAAGCCATGCAGCCATGAAACTATGAGCCAGGGCAGCAGAGCTGCTCAGTTCATGACAGAAATGCTCAGGTATTTCTGATATAGTTCAAAAAAACCCCAAACCCAATATTATTCAAACGGCTGCATGTGCCAATTGAGGGCAGCCTTCCCCGGGGGACATGTCTTCTCATATTAGCAACAAGGATGGATTAACTGAATGAAAGAGGATCTTTTTTGAATCTTGGCTTGGAGTGTGAAGAAAAATAAACAATTTTTGTTTATTTTGAGGCTTGGAAAAATGACCTTGCTTCTTACATCCCCATTCAAACTCCTTTCTTGTTGGCATAACTTTGCAGAAGGTTGAGTCTGCAGAAAGCAGACAGTGACTTCAGTCCCTCAGGTGGTATTTTGTGAACAGTTCAAGCTGATAAAAAGGCAAGATGCTGCCAAAAGGCGAAGTCTCACTTCCCCTCTTCATCCCAGTCATGGATTTCAATCCTCTGTCTCGTGCCAGCACTAAACCCCATATACCCACGTGGCTGGTAGGCACTAGACTTGATTTTTTTTGATGAACTGTGCAAGAGCTGGTGCTGGCTGGAGGGAGGGAGGGAGACCAGGAGGAGGTAGATTGGCCTGGGATGTGAGCAGGTAGCACATGGATGAGCTTACAAATGAATGTGGGGCTCCAGTTGTGATGCCAATGAAAGTCAACGACTTGCAGAAGTGTTATTCAAGGAGTCAGCTTACTGGATTGTGTCCTAGAAAACAAGAAGCGTAAAGCTCTTTTCCAGCTGTTCAGAGATTTATTTAAAGGGCTGTTTAGTAGCAAAACCACCAGTGCTGTGGTCTGGTGATGCCACCTTCTGAAAGGAAGCTTGGAGCTCCAGCTCCTGGGAAGGGTGCCCTTTTGGACACAGCTAAACCTGTGGATAGCCACTGCAGTGCTCTAGATAACCACTGGTCGATAACCCTGGCAATGCTTGAAGGTCTCTGTGACCTCTGCGGGAGCAGCAAAGCCTCGCCGTGGTGCGAGGCTACTTTCAAAGGCGCAGAAGTTTACACAAGTCCACAGAAGAAGTTGTGGAAACACTTTAGTTTGCTATTCCAGCATCAGGAAAGAAGTAATGAGGCTGGAAAATGAATCCTTACTTGCTCTTCTTATGTTGCTTGAAAGATGGTTGTTCTTTTGATACCTTGAAAGTTAGCACATGGAAATAATTGGTTGCATCATTTCGTAGTAGCTGTTGAAACGTCTCAGTAGCTTCAAACTGAGTAGCTGGAGAAGGTCATGGGACACTAGCCACTTGGCATGCAGTTCATGGTTTTTATTGTTCTGGGGAAATAAGAGGAACTGTTGCAAGGAAATCTGGTAGAACAGATGTAATAATAGATCCAGAAGCGCTCTTTGGATACAAATGTGAAGCTTCGCTTTCATCTTCAAAACAAAGTAAACACGAACATCTCTTCACTTTCTCTTGTAACTTGGCCTTGTCTTCTTTTTTTTTGGCTTCTGAATTCTGAGTCATTGTGTCTAGAGGTATGGAGTGATTGCCGTGGAGATTTTGGAGGGCTTATGCTTGTGTCCTGTTGACACATACATGGAATATAATCATACACAACCTTTTCGTTCATAGGATTTGTGCTCTTGAACCCGTCATCTCGTTGCTCTTCTGATAACCTTGTGTCCTTCCTAAATGAGCAGAAGTGCAAGGACGTTGGGGTGCCTTGTTTGGGGTTGTTCAGTTAACAGCATGTCTTGGCTCCGAAGTGTGGAGTTGGTGTCCTCAGTGTTAGAATCAATTCTTCTCTTGTGGCAAGTTAATGTACAGTTTTGATGCTTACTTTGGACACCTTTCAGCACAGCTTTGCTGGAGGTATGGCCGGTATCTCCGTGGTCCACTGGAGAAGCTGCTGGTATACGGACACCTGCTTATTCCTTCATTGTAGCCCTTTTGCCACAGTCACTTGCTGGGACGCTTGCAGAATGCTGCTACCATTGATCTGATTTCCTTGGGCCTGCACGATAATAACAAGAAGTTGGGCTGAAACTGAAAACAGGACATTGCTGTTCCAGTGCAGAACTGAGGAGACAAGCTCAGTTTCCCTTAGAATGGAACAATTTCAAATGAGCTTGTTCATATCCATCAGTTCTTTATAGTATGTTTGAACCCACTGACCCAGTTCAAGAAAGTAAGAAAGGGAGGTCCCAAAGGTACCACATCCTTAGCAGACTTCAGTAGAATTGGCAAATAAGTGAATAATGGGGACCCAGCTGTGGCAATTCCATCATGGATGAAGCTGGAGGACCTCAAGCAGTCACAGATGGTCACCTCAACCATCAAAAGCCAACCAGCTCTGGATGCTGGAGATGATTGGGTCACACGCAGCTCTAAGAAAACCGTGATGACCCAGCCATGTGGACCAAGAACAACAGAGGCAACAGGAATAGGAATATCAAGTGCAGGAGGAGAAGTGGGGGATACAGGACACAAACCCTCAGTGAATCAGCTTCCATCACTCCTGCAGTGTGGGGAACATGGATTCTTAAGTGTTAATTAGGATGAACTTGCTCCTGTCTAGGGCTGTATAAAACTGACAAATATTTACTCATTTTTCTCCCCTTTTTTGTCTTTTTTTTTGGGAAGGTGAGGAGTGAGATTTGGTTCAAGTACTGGGGGACCCTGCAGGGAATAAAGTACTCAGAAGGATAGCCATTTTCAGTAAGTGGATCTAGTCAAGCATAGATAATGGGGAGTTAGGGCATCTTTGAAACTCCTGATGTGTGTCACGTAAAAGGATTGGAGACTTACTGTTATAAGTTTATTTAAGTGAAGAGAGATTTGGCTTCTTATGGATTTAGAATCCTTCTAGGGACTACTGGCACGGAAAATTAAGATGGCTTTTGCTGGGGAGGTGCCTGGGGGCATTGCCTCTGTCTTGGTCATATTTATGCACACAAAAAGAACCAGAAACAGGATTGTTAGCTTCTCAAACTTCTCGGAGGCATTGAATAGAGGCTTGTGTTTCACTGAGAGAAAGCAGGATGTCATCTGCTAAAAAAGCAATTTTATATTCTTTATCATGGCTTGTGATGCCCTGAATCTAATTTAAGGCTTTGAAGTATTCTGAACCCACCCGCATTATCACCAAATCCCCTCCAGTTAACGTGTCCAGGGCAAGGCACATATCTTAAAAGAAATAGCCATGCAAGGAGCCTTCCCTGTGATAGCTGAGCTTTTCGTGCAGGCATTGCAAAGCGTAATCTAAAACTTCCTTGGCTGCAATTAAGTAAATCTCGTGTCCTACAGCGGTGAGATAGTATCTCCACAGAAATGCTTTTTAAAAGTTTCCTGTTTCCATTGTGTTCTCAATCCCCATGGGATAATATTCTCATTCACTAAGTCCTGGGCCCTTAGAAAAAAAATAATAAT
The DNA here is from genome assembly GCA_013389965.1 of Todus mexicanus. Taxonomy (NCBI): domain Eukaryota; kingdom Metazoa; phylum Chordata; class Aves; order Coraciiformes; family Todidae; genus Todus; species Todus mexicanus. The sequence continues at coordinate 28,887 of WEIS01033485.1, read as the reverse complement.
AATTAAAACAGGTGTGAGTCAATGGGATTCCCCAACTTTTGTTTGGCTTTTGCTTACGGAGCGTTGCAACGCTCACGGTTTATTTGAGCAGTCTGGGGAGATGCTGGTGTTTGCACATGGCTGGGTGAGCCCAGAGACTTGAGAGTAAGCTGAGGGAAAATGCAGCTTCTCAGGATGCACATCAGACCCTTTTATTCCACGCTTTGTCTACGTTGGCAAAAGTTTTCCCTCTCCCTGTCCTATCGCGCTGTTTGTGTTCTGGCTTTTCTTACTAAAAAAGTGCTGTCTCATGAGCAGCACCTCAGAACCTCGTACGTGTGGATTCATAGAATTGTAGAATCATAGAATCATAGAATAATTAAGGCTGGAAAAGACCTCTTAGATCATCGAGTCCAGCCTATGACCTACCACCACCACTCAGCTAAATTCAGACCCAGCTCTGGTCTGATTCAGCTCGTCCTCCAGCAAACGACTTCACGTGCCTCAGTTTCTCCAGCTGTAATGAATGCCAACCCAAAACAAGGGCATCAAAAGAATCCTTCAGTTCCCAAATCTTTTTAACCTGCTTTTGTGCACAGCCCTGAGCTCACTACCCAGCTTGGGTGCCGCTAGCTCACCCTTCAGGAGGTGTTTGGCGCTTCTCCAGTGAAAGCTGTTGGAGAAGTGAAATGTTTATGAAGCAAGTTCTCCAAGTGAACCTAATCCCCAGTGGAGTGGTTTGACTCTCCTTCCCTGATCTGCTGGAGATGCTGCTCTGAAGCACATTCTAAGAGGAGACCACTGTGTTTCTAAGGGCATTTTGGGTCTGCTGCTCCCTCCTAGGGAACAGGAGAAGGAGGAGAAAATGGTCCATAAAATTTCTATTACTCTGAAAAGCAGAAACATCTGTTGGAGACTGCAAGTGAGGTTGGAATTGGTATTTACCAGCAAGAAACTGGCATCTAGTCTGTTCAGACCCTCTGCAAAATAACTCTCGCTTCCTCCCATGGAAAATATCATGGAGGAATCTCTGAGTCAGGATCTGCCCCAGGCACTTAAAGGCAGCAAACTCCACAGTTTTTAGCCAGGCTGTTGTGCGTGTACGTACGTACGTGGTGCATGTGCTTGTGCTCTGAATGAGGTGCATCTCATGAAATCGCAGTTCAGCAACAAACTGTTTCTAATAACAAGTCTTACATAAAGTCAGCTGTTCTGCATCACACATTTTGGGTTTAGAAACCCAGCTCTTTAAAACAGAGTTTCAGAAAATAAGCTGTTTGTTGCTTGGGTTCGGGGTTTTGTTGTTGTTGTTGTATTATTTATTTTCTTTGAAGGAGGGAATTGGAAGACGTGGAAAAGTTCCCGAGATATCCAGAGACCTGTGGTCCCTCCATTCCCAGGATAAACATGTTAAAGAAAGGGGAATGTCAAGCTTTCGAAGACAGTGCCGTGGGTCTACATTATGCTTGCTTACTCCACGTATTGCCCACGACTGCCTCTTTCATGGAAATCTTGATGCTAGAAGGGCAGGCACCTTCTCTGTGATTGCAGAACTGCCCCATGAGAAGCTGCTAGCAGGAGTAAAGGTCTTCAGTGCAGCCAGTTCCCTTTTCTTCTTGTTATTCCAGAGTATGGAAGTGTCCTGCTGCCTCAGCTGCGTGAACTTCCCAGCGTTATTCTGGGCCCTTTTAAATCAGCCCTGAAGTACGGAGAAATGAACTGCACGTGGATGAGTCAAATGCCCACATGCAGTTTAAAGGAACAAGAGGTATGTGTCTCTCTGAGGTAGGTACCTGTTTCTCCTTGGTTTGGTCCTTCTCCAGAGCCCAGGTAAGACCAGGTGTGCTCTGGGTGCCAACCAAAGCAGGCTTTCCTGGGAAAGGGGCAAGAAATCCAGAGGCTGGAAGCTACTGTGGGCAACCTCCTCCTGGTGACATTCTCTTCTGCCAGGTGGGAGGCCTTCATCCCTAACCGATGGCAAATTTGTCTCATGAAGTCTGGCAGGAAGGCAATTAACATCTTTGGCTTTCCGCACAGGATGCTTTGCCAGCTTCTTCTTCCAGCCTGTTTTACTGTGGAGCGTCTCATTAAAAAAAGCAGGAGGATTTAAATGGTGGTTTGAAAACCAAGAGGCGAGAAAGGCTCTTCTGTGTCATTGTGATGCAGTGTTTCATAGTCACAAGGCACTTCGTTTGTTCAAGTCCGTACCTTGCTCCAAGAGATCTGATGAGTAAATGAGTCACAGTGCGTGCCGAGCAGAGGCTGGTCCTAGGCTGTGAGATTGGCTGCTTTTTTGGAATTAAATTAATTGCGAGCTCTATGCTTATACTGAGCTGGTTCACTCGGTTTCACAGGTTATTTCTTTGCCTTTGTATAAATTGTTTTGAGACCTGATTCTTTTTGGGTGCTACCATGCGATGTGATGTGAAGGGTTGTCTTGAGCTGCCCACCCTGGCACAAGAGTGCACAGGGATGCCGAAGGTGCCAGAGAATGAGCCCAGGATCTGGGACATGACCCTGAAGCATTGCTCCAGCTCCAGGCAGGGGGATCAAATCTGGCTTTCTCCTTTCCATTTGTCCTGCACAGGTGGGAAGAGGTTTGAGAGCACAGTTGTTTAGGGGGTTACGTGCATCCTTCTCAAGCATCCGGACCAAGTTCTGTCAGATAAAACATCCCAGGCAAAACTGTTAGTTTGACTAGACATGGCATTTCTTTCTGTCCTTTTGCCAGGTTTTCTTCTGAGAATAATATATGTCCGTTACAAAGTTAGCTAATGATGCCAAGGACTGCTGGAGGAAGTCTTGCAAATGACCTTTTTTTTTCTTTTTTTTTTTTTTTTCTTTGTGAGATAATCTGTGGGTTATTAAAAAGACATATATTTAAAAATCCTAAAGTCAACAGATTTGCATGAAAAATTGTCTGCCTTGTCTGGCTTCCTTGACACTTTGGCTGTCTCGGAACAGATGGGACAGTATCCAGCTGTGGGAAAGGAAATACATTTAATGTTCATATTGTGGTCATTGAAATGTGAGGGGCACCAACAGGCTCGTAAGGAACCATTGAGAAAATCCCCAAAGCCTATCAAAGCCTAGGTTGCATAATTTTGACATAACAGTGCTGCTCGGAGTAGCTGTGCTAAATCTAATAGCTGTCCAGGCTGCTCTGCCCTGTCATGAAAGATTAGGTTTGATTAAGACCAGTAGGTTTCAAGGAATCATTTGTCCCTGCAGATCCACGCAGGATGTTCTTGTGGGCTTAAAGAAGACCCTCTGAGGAAGCAGAAAGCAAGTGGTTTCTGGAGGGGGGAAAAAACCCAGGAGACACAGACTGGATTGAAAAGAATAAAGACCCTCAGCTGTCCCTAATTTTCATTGATGTTCTTGGTCAAAGAGATTTCCTCCTCTGGTAGGATCAGTCACTTATTGCCCTGGTGGGTAGGAGTTGCTTTGGGTGGCTTTGGCCATGTTGTGCTTGCTTGAAAGAGTAGAACTGACCCCAAAATAATTCCTTCAGTGCAAGAAAACCCAGAGATGAATTAAAAACTGGCAACAGCTTCATCCATATCACTCCTCTTTGCCACCTTCTTGCAGGGAGTTTTGGCAATGACAGGGACAGGCAGGACCGTGAGAGTCCTTTATTGCTGCGTGTTGGAGCACTCTGGAAGCTTGGCTTGCTCGATGCCAAGGGCTGAACAGGCTCTGCAGCGTGGAGGGCAGCTCCCTTACTGTAGCTTTCTTTCAGCCAAGGAGGGTCCCCTGCAGTATTTCACAGCTTCCCTCTTCTTAGGACTTTTTTGTCATTCTTTTTGCTTAGCGATGAGCCTGGATTTATCCCTTCCTGACTTTTGCTAGCATTGATCTATGGACCATCTTGGCTGTGCGTAGCGGGCAGAACAAAAGCTCTGACCCGAAAAACTCAAGTGTTCAGATCCACCTCCAAACTCCACAGCTTGAGCCCATCTCCACTTTTAATTATCCCAGACCATTCCCATGTGTCTTTGTCTGTAGGAGACGCATCCCCTCATATCTGTATCTGCTTTAAAATTATATCAATTGCCATTTTTCTAAATCCCTCTATCAAAGCAGCCCTCTCCCCTCCCTACTAAATCTCTTGCACTTGGAACTTCGGGGAACAGAGCAGATGCAGTTGGATGCCCTCATCCAAACTAATGATTTGTTTCTGGCCGAGAACACGTTACCATCAAGGGGTTTTAATATTCTGCAGAATTTAGTGGAGGCCAATAGAGTAGGAGGGGGTTAGATGCTCTGGCTTTGCCAAGATGTTTATGCAGCAGGAATGTTATTTATGTAAATCTGGAAGCACTCTTGAAGCGATAGCCTTGCTCTTGCATCTCAGACTTTTTTCATTAAGTCGCTGATCTTCCTTCAGAAAAAAAACCAACACAAACCGACCCCAACTTTTTTCTTTTTCTTTTTTTCTTTTTCTTTCTTTTTTTTTTTTTTAAAATAAAAAATTCCTCTGAAAACCTAAAACTCAAGCATGAAAAGTGCTGGGGGAAAAATATTTACGGCACAACTGCTCCAAACTACCCACATTATACAGACCACCGCAATTTCTTGAAGAATGCTGGGGTAACAACCGCCCGGTTCAGGGTTTCACACATCCTCTCCCCCTCTTCTCCAGCTGCCTCCTTTCTCCTTGGGAATGAAATTATTGCAGGCTCCAGCATCTGACCGTCCTCTTTAGGCTAAGCCTGTTTCACCTAAAGAGGCCATGCATGGGCGCTAAATTAAAAGCTAAAGCTTGGAGAAAGTCCTAATGGCACTAGGGACAAGTACCACTCCTGATCTCTCAGTTGCTCCTTTCTCACTGGTATGAAGCCCTGCAGAGACCGTGTTTCTTGGGTGAAGCAACCAAATTCTGGCAAGGCTCAGTTGGTGCTCCTGAATTTTTTGGAGAGGCTTGCTCTTGCTCTCCTTGTAAAGTTTTTAACGTGTTTTATAAATTTCCTCCCTGTGAATAGCATGATAAATCAGCGCCAGTTAAAAACCCGGTGCGCAATGGGAAGGTTTGGCAGGATGGATGGAAGAGCACAAGGCAGACACTGGGGGTCAAAAGCATGGGGCCAGACTCTGCTTAGTGGCGCTCAGCGCCAGGACAAGGGGCTACAGGCACAAACTGGAACCCAGGAGGTTCCATCTGAACAGGAGGGAAAACTCCTTTGGGGTGAGGGTGTTGGAGCCTGGCCCAGGCTGCCCAGAGAGGTTGTGGAGTCTCCTTGTCTGGAGAGATTCCAAACACACCTGGCTAACGTGATCCTGAGTTCCCTGCTCTGGGTGACCCTGCTGGAGCCAGGGGGGTGGCACCAGATGATCTCCAGAGGGCCCTTCCAACCCTCACTGTGCTGGGATTCTGTGATCTATGAGTGGGGTTTTTTTGTTTTAGGGGAAATCAGGTGAAAGTCCAAGTGCCAGAGCAGGGCAGTGTTGGCCATGGTATGGCCTGCTGGGTGCTCATTGTATATATCTGTGTGACGTGTAGCTTTTGGGATGAGGAGATAGGGGTGCGAACTCAGTCGTGTCAGGTAGGGAAAGCTTTCATGAGTGTGTTGCTCAGAGGTCAGGATGTGTATGAAGCTTCACAAGTTCAGTCTTACCCACCTTCCCTGGAGGGACATGGGTAACAAATGTGCAGAAAGACTTCTCCAGAGCCCCATTATCTGTCCTGAAGAGCTTTAAAAATATCACCAAAAAGGCTAATGGCATTTCTGGATCCCTGTGTGGATACACTGTGAAAGGTCACCAGAGCTGGTGATGCTGCGACCTGCTCCCTTCACCTCCAGGTTCCAGATGAAGCTTCCACTGCACAGAAGCAGCTCCTTGGGCAGGATTATTCTGCGCACCATGGAAATCAAGAGCCGGAGTGAAGTACATGCTGTGTTTCACGTATTTGATGATTCCCACGTAGGAACATGCATCCAAAATTGTTAACTTGTGTTCTGCAGCCCAGCTCTCATTCCTGGAGCAGCCAGCGGGTCCCTGATGCCGTGTGTTAATACAGCGTGTGCAGTGAAGCAGCAAGTTTGATAAGCAACATGTTCCTGCAAACCAATAACATGAACCACTCATGACTGGAAGCGAGCAAAGACTAAAATCCCCGTGGAATTAACACCGATCAATCAATAATGTCACCAATTGCTGGGGTCAATGGCGAGTTTAGCCCGTACAGCTCTGATTCCTGGTTTAATGTAAAACTCCATGCTTGGCGTGTAATTCCTGTGCAGATAATTGGCCTCGCTTATCTTTGGGGGATTTGCATTATCTGCATGAGCAGCAGAATGTGACCATATCTGATCCTCTCAGAACCCCGGCCAATGTGAGGGCAAAATATAAACATCTGCCTGGAAACTATTTTTTGAAGGGCATATATGGTAAGGAGGATGATCTAAAGACAGAAGAAAAACCCCTGCAGGCAGCACGGCTGGCATCCCAGACCATGATCTTCTGCCTGTTGCTCATAGATTCTTCGGAGTGTAACACGTTTATGTAACTCACGGTAGTAGCGAAGGCGGTGAAACAAGTGGTGACAACAAGCCAAAAATTTATGCTTTTATAACGGAGCAACCCGAGCCATTTGTGAGTGCTGGGGGAAACAGAAGGAAGCTGTTTGACAGTCAGCACCTGACCACAGCGAGGCCGCCAACATCCAGGTTCATCCAAAGCTGGGAGAGCACAGGGAAACCTCTCGAATCCCCTGTTAATTAACCCTCTATGCTTTAGCATCCCGAGCCATCTGAGATGGCTACTTTCAGCAACGGATGGAAGAACCTCTATGAGCCAGACCCACGGAGGTTGGCAGGTTACACCAGATGTGCATCATCTGCCTTTAGAGCTAAAATTAGCTCGTAGGAAAGAATGCTAAAAGCAACCAATATGCATTTTATTATTATTATTATTATTGCACATTTTCTTTTGTTGTGTATTTTCTTCGGTTGTTTTTCCTTCTCAGAGCAGGTATGAGACCAATTATCTGGGTTTTCTCAGAGCGGTTGTTATTGAGGTTTATTAACATCTGGAGTTTGACCTAGACCATCAGCGTGTGGCACTGGTAGCAAAAGGATTATGATGTGGCAAGGGGACATTCTTATGTGCATAAAGAATTTTTGGACTCCTTCCTGCTAGGGATGCTTGGATCCCTCAGAGATGGGTGTGGGGTTTATGAGGAGGGGGAGGAGGGGTTGCTTGCTGGTTTTTGAGCCTTGATGGGTAACACCCTACCCGTGGGGCAAATAGCAGGCAAATCAGAACCAGGAAGTGATGTGGCACATGCACATGAAAAATGATGGGTGGAGAATGTTAACCAAACTCAAAAGGAACTTGGGACAGGTGCCAGGTCATGCTCTGGTTCAAGCCCTTTGCTTGGCTCCTAGTTCGTCTCAACTCAGTGGCCCAGTCAGTAAAACCCATAGCTCCTAGAAGACTGATACAGTGAGGGGCAGGAAGAATGTCTCTCGTTGTTGTTGTTTTTAAACGTAACTTGAACAGGGACGTGATTGGGACTGTCCCTTGGACAAGTGCTTACTCATGGCTCTTGCATTGCTCAGCACCCTTCCTACTCTCTGTCACATAGTTCATCTTGAAAGTAGCTAATGCTGTCAGCAGGTACCACTGGTGTGGTAGGAAAGGTTTCCAGCGTATTCTTGGCTTCTTCAGTGTAGTCTAACAGCAAGAAATGACTCCAAGAGCCAGGGTTCAGCCAGCAGCTCTGACACTTCACAAGTTTTGAAAGAAATCTGGAAGAGGCTAGGCTTAGAAAACTACTGAGGCCATCTGCTGCCCTCTCTGATCATTAAACTTCATGCAGGGCAGGAGGTTCCTCTTAGAGCTTGACGTGCAATTTTCATTCCAGTGTGGCAACCTTGTCTTCATAGCAGGGTATACTTTAGATACCAGATAGTGTCGGTCTTCTGTGCTCGTCTAGCCATGATCTGATGAAGACTGAAGTTTAGGGACAGTAGATCATGGATGTATTTATATGACTCGGGTTGTGAGTCCTGAAATCAACTAGTGCTGGATCAGAGCATTTCAAGCTTCTTCATGTGAGAAGTCCAGTTAGTTCTGACATCACCCTGGAACGTCCAGACCATACTGGTCTTCAAGCCCTGTGTCCTCTCCCAAGATGCTGGGCTTCAGAAGACAGGAGTGCCTGTAAGTGGTGTAGGACAAGGACTCCTGTGTTCCACATGAGATCCTACCCCACCACAATAGCTTTATCGACCTACCACATCATGTGAGAGGGGCAAAGTGACCATAGCATGAGACAGGATTTATCTTTTGGAGGTACTTATTCAGTAGAACCAAAGATTGTGGATTAAAGCATGTTCTTCAAGAAACACTGAGTATCTGAGCCCAGGGAACTGTTAGATACATACGATTGGATGAAATAATTAAGAAAATATGCCTGGTTTCCTACAATGAAACACGAGAGCCATCTCTAAATGCTCATTTGTTATGTAGAGATTTCACTGCTTGGATCCTAATTTTTCACAGCTGTAAACAGAAGACAAAGGGTGGTGGAAAAAAACCAGTCTTAAGTAGGAAGGAAGAGGTGTGTGATCAGAAAACCTTTGGCAAGTTAAGAGGATTAAGAAAGGCCCCAATGTTCTGATTTTAACTTCTCAGAGTTGGACTAACATCATGGATTAGATTTGGGTGGTTAAGAGGAAGAAAATACCTCATTAAAAAGAAGCAATTGGGTTTAAAGTTGTTGTAAGACAATGGCTGAAACAGCTCAACTGGAATGGTCTCGCTTGCTTAATTCTGGGGTTTTGTGTGCGTGTGTGTGTTTTAATGCCCTCCCCCACCTCTTCCCTCCCAAGCCTGAAGGATTTACTTTCAAATATATTACTTTCTTTCCTTCTCCCCTCTTGGTGTTGCTGTGTTTGGGCTGTGTGGTGCCCAGCAGTGAAGCTGAGCTGGTGTGGGGAGCTAGCAAAGCTTTGCTCTGCGGGCTGTGAATGCTGAAAAAAATAAGAGACTGGTCTTATTTTTATCCAATTATTTCAAGTCCGCCTCTTCTTTTACAAAAGCAGTGTTGGATTTTTGTGCCCTCGCTCTTTGCAAGGTAGTAAACTAGTGGTAATGAAGCAGACAACCATTGCAATGGGGTTAAACTCTGCGGTTGAGAAGGGGACTGAAGGCTGAAGGGACTCTGCCGTCCCTTTCTTAGCTGAAGCTTTCTGAAAACACACACCAGCATAATTGCAGGAAGGTGAGAGAGGCTCCATGTTTTGGAAAAAGAGGGGAATAAATACTGGTCTGAGAGAGCAGAAGGAAGCAAGGTCAGCACAGCGAGAAGGCAGTAGGGTGGTAAATAGCAAAGCAACAAAAAAAGCATCAAAAATTAAGCTGTGTCTGTGACCCCCTTTCCTCAGAAATCACCTTAGGGCTGTTTGGTGATGGTTGAAGGTTCATGTGACAAGTTCATCCATCATTTAAAATTCTCAGGTGGCTCATTGACAAGTGTTTACTTGCTCTTAGAAGCCAGCAGGAGAAGAGTCGAGAGTGCTGTGGCTTGGGCAGGTGCAAGTCCCGTTGGGATCCTCCCCACTGGAGCTCCATCCAAGGAGGAGACTAGTCCAAGAGGTTGTCAGAAGATGCTATAACCCTCCTTGGTTGAGCAGCTTTGGGTTTGCAAGGGACTTGCGCTCTTCCCCACGGCAGCGTGTTGCTGCCAGCAGCACCAGCAGCCAACCTTCATTGACGTGCGAGGACCCTGTTGGCTTGGACCATCTCACCGTTACCTCAGCTGCCTTCCCTTGCGCTCGCCCTCCAACCAGGCAGGTTTTTTTTCATTTTCATACTGAAAGCAGAGCAGTTCCTCTGAGAGCAGCTCTCTCAGCCGTAATATCTTGCCAGTGGAAAAAGTGACACTAAAAATAAACTTGTTTCGGAAAGAAGCAAAAGCAGCTTCCAAAAATGCCAAACTAAAAAGAAAAAGGGGGAAAAAAATCCCCAAAACAACAAAAAAACCCACCCCACCACCATCCCAGTCTAGACAGCTGCAGTAGGTGGAGGCAATAACAACCAAAAGGAATAAATTATGCTGTGGTTAAGGGGAGAATTTGTCTCCCCTGATTGCAAGACAAAAGAAACCCAATTCCTTGTTTGTAGAAAGAGATGTTTGGGAATTTCTCGGGCCAGCTGAGGGCCTATTAGAGTGATGTGAACTGGAAATGGAGTTAGAGGGCTTTGGCTGGTTGCATGACCCAACTCCGGACCACACACAATATGCAGGGCTTTGACAAGGCGGCGAGTAGTGGTAGGTGGCAAAACCCTCTGTTATTCCACTGAAGAACAAAATCGACTTCTGCTGCACGGTCTCGGCACTATCTGTGGTGGCGACAGAAGGAGAACCAAGGCTCTCTCCTTCCAGATGTCAACCTCTGGTTCTCAAAACTGCCCACCAGCTGTAGCTGTATCAGTAATTAATGAATGGAAGTTGTGACTGCGGGTTTAAAATCTGTGAGGTGGTGGATTTCCCCTTTTTATCCTTCCCGTTGTGAGCAAACCCAAGGCTGGGTCCTGCCCGTGCTCTGGGTGGGGTTTGGGTTTAGTTTCGTGTTATTCCTGGGTGTTGTGGCTCCACAATTAGCCAAGGGGCTTGTGCTTTTGCTGTGTCCTGAGGCTTACACATATGTAAATGTGCCACACAAACTTGGACTTGTTTGCCAGTTATTTGATCCAGTGTGGGCAGGATTTCATCCCATGTCAGTGCTCACGGAGGCTTCAGTGGAAAAAATTGACCACAGTTGTTTGTTTTTCGACTTCTAAGGGAACAACTGCAAACTCATCTAAAGGAATAGCCACAGCCGTGTTCTCAGCTGTCATTGTCCTCTTAATGAAATCCGTCATTGGTCTGTGTATGATCTGGCTTGGGGAAGTGAAATAAGCTTTTCAAGAGTAGGCATTTAAAATGTAGAAAGGAAATCTGAATGTTTCTGGTTTGGGAACTGCACCTGGAGCCTGCCCGGGTGTCGGTTCCCATCCCACAGCACGTGTAGGAGCAGGAGGGTATCGTTCTGCGTGTCTTCTGTCCTGAAAATCGGCATCTGACTAATAAAAATGAGGCCAGCTTGTCTACTTGTAGTCATCAAGGGTCACTTGACATTTGATAAAAGCCCCAGTGCTTGCCCCAATATCCAGACTATAATTCCAATTTGCTTATCAAGGTTTTTTCCTACGTGAAATTCATCCCATAATTTCAGCTGAAATCCAGATTTTTCTTGGCTTTTCCTGCAGCCTTGCCCTGCAGAGGGGCTGCTTTTCGGCACTAGAGAAATCATGGGGGTTTTGGGTCTGACCAATTAGTAAAATAGCTCAAGTACACCGATACCCAGCTGGGGGAAAAAAGAGTTTGCAATTGGCTTATTTATTCACTGCTTGCAAGTTCCCTTTTTAAATTGAATTATTGTTTAAAAATCGGATTGTTACCATTTTTTAAGGTAGGATGGGGCTGTTTACAGCCAGACACATATAGCCAGTGAACTCCCAGTACCTTGGCTCATCAGCTATTTGGTTTAATATCAAACCAAGCTGAGAATACATGGAGGGTCATGGTGTTTTCTAAGCCCCGGTGAGGGCATTGCTGGCATGATGGGCGATTGCAGAGGTTAAACTGGAGGAGTTTAAAGCTCAGAGAGGCTCAGCGAAGTATCCCTGTCCACGGGCTCATGGTCTGCAGCAGGCTGCGTTTGTTTGCTTGGGACATGGTAAGACCACATAAATGGTTAGGATTGGTTTCGGCTTGTCTTCTTCCTGGGTCAGGCAGGTTTTAATAAGCTGTGTTGGGGGTTTAGCCTGATTTCTGAAGGAAATGGGCCTGACATCAGCACACCATCTACATCGGTTCATGTTGCTTTTCCCCAGTGGTACTTTCTGCACCTTACGGTCTGCAAGATACCCACCAGTTTTGTGAAAGCAGGGGAAGAAGCAAGAGATGCATGCTAGTGTCTCACCAAGGGACTAGGCAAGCTGTCACTGCACCCTGCTGTGAAACACCAGGGGTGGAGATGTCGTGGGTGCCCCAGCAAAAGAAGCTTTACTTAGAATTTGCTCCTGTGTTGGCGTAACAGCTTGGACACCGTTTCCAAAAGCATTCATCCTGGAGAAGCTCATGGCTTGGACGAGTGTACTCTTCGCTGAATAAAAGCTGAGCCCAAAGAGTGGTGCTGAATGGAGTTAAATGTGGTGCCGAGGGACATGGTTTAGTGGTGACCTGGCAGTGCTGGGTTAATGGTTGGACTAGATGATCTTAAAGGGTCTTTTCTACTAAATGATTCTATGATAAAGTGACCTGAGGTACACATCCAGAGACAATCCCTGCCTTGACAAGTATCGCTCCTGATAGGAAAACTTCATTCAAAGTATTCCTGTTTGCCTGGAAGAAGCCACGCTGCCAAGCAGCAGAGCAGCTCACCTGGAAATTTTGGGCCAACTGCCACTATAGAGTAGAAAGAGAAACCCGTGAAGATCTCTGCAATAATAAATCCACCCTGCGCAAACGAAAAATAAACAAGACGATGGGAGCCGTGCGGTTTTTCCCAGCTGCTTCGCAAACATTAAACACCCCGGTGAGGTATGGGAGCCTGACTCAGCCCCAGCCGGGCTTACTGTACAAACCGCAGCCCAAACAAGGATGCAGGCAGATCATTGTTGAGATGTTTCTGTATGAACGGTTGATAAAAGGCATCGTGCTGTTTCTTTCCCACCTGATCCGCTTCCTCCTCCCCAGCTCCTTTTGATGTTTGCTTTCACGGCGATTTCTTACAATGTGAAATCCATCCTGGTTTTAATGGTTTGGGGATGATGTGGGTTTTTTCAGATGAGCAGAACAAGGATGTAGGGCTCTGAAAGATGCCTCTGCTCTTTATCAACGATTTCTTTCAAGTACTCAATGCTTTTTCTTTCCCTTTTTGTTCTGCAAAGGTGGATTCTTCCCCTGCCCTGTTTACTAATTAAAATTTAGTTGGTAAAGAATAAGCATATTGTCCCTGCCGTGGTTTGATCTATTGTTATTAGGGCTCTGTGTTGTTACAGATGAGATCAAAGAATTTAATTTATGATGGGTGGATAGGTCAAGTTCAGTCGTCTGAAGCGAGTGCTGGGTAGGAAGCACGGTCGGACAATAATGTCTTAAGCAGTAGCTCAGGCAATAAGCTTTGCCTTATAATACAGCCCCACTTTCTCCGGTTTTGAGTCAAAGTCAAGCAGTCCTTTGGATATAAGTATTCGAGGATAGCTGGATGGGGTGTGTTAAACCCCCTCTGCCTTCCCTTGGTACAATATCCACAGGAGAGAAGAAACCACCAGAAGAATCTGAGGCTTAAGATAAAGGAAAAATCCTGGGACTGTGACAGTGTATTTCAGCCAGCCCGAGCCAGAGGTTTGCATGGTGTCTGCATGCGTGCTGCAGCCTCCTATGGTATATTTGACAGGATTTTAAAATATCCCTTGAGCTCACAGCAAGAATCTCTAATTAAGACTTAAAGTTGATGCTGCAAAGTCTTAAGTCACACCCTAATAACAAAAGGGGAATGGGGCGGGAGGGGGGAATCAAATTTATTGTGTCTGCTTATAGTCTCTAGCTGCAATATTTTCCTTGAACTCTGCTCAAAGAAGAATGGGTTGGATAATTTCCATTTCATCTTTATTTATTGCACATCAGCGTGCGACACTGTACGGAAACCAAGGAAGACACCCACCTCTCCCCGATGCCTGTGGAAACCATGAGGACTGGCTTGACACGCAAGATGAGTAACCTGGGAGCAGTTTCTGGGTGCGATTGTTGGGATGTGTCTAAGAATTCATGGTTAATATAGCTGTGCACATGGTTTGTGCTCTCCTTGTATTCTGCCCAGCTGGAGCCTAGAGGCTGGTCTGGGTGGGAACCACATCTCCTTGTGTCTGTTTAGAGAGCACTCAGCACACCAGGGGCTGGTGGAAGAGGCACAGGGTAGCTTGGGGCTGGGGCTCTGCTTGTAATGGGGCAAAAACCAGCTTTGCTGTCATCTCCACCACTGGGCTTTGCCTCTCCGTGTTCATTCTGCTGACCCAGCCAGGGCTGTGGTTTCTTTGGGCCAGGCTTTCTACAAGGCAGCTCAGCTGTAGCTTTTGCATAAGAGACAAATGCAAAATTTCATTCCTTCTTTTAAAAAAGAGTCCCTTTCTCTGACCTGTTTCATGGAGAAGGAGGTGACAGAGTCAGTGCTCCATGGATGGGTTTTTTGTGGGTGAGCAGCCTCCGTGCCCTGATGTGGCAGCTCGCCCAAAGAATCTGTGTTTTCCTTGCTCATGAAGGTTTGGGTTAGATCAACATCCCCATCTAAAGACCCCAGGGTGCCCTCTCCCACGTGGGGCTTCTGCTCCAGGTCCCTCTCCATCTTGGTTGCCTATTTCTCGTCCAGTCTGGTGGTAGTTTCAGCTTGTCATGCTGATGCCTCCACCTCCTCTCTCTGTCTGCTCCTGCTCCCAAGCTGCAGCCTCCGTTCCTCAGTTGTTCACAGCATTGTGGCCACAACCAAGGAGCAGATCTGGTGTGAAAAAGCAAAACCATGGAAATTACTCGTGAATTGGGATGGTTTTGTGGGGTTCTTTTGAAGCAAGAGCTGTTCCTCACGCTGATTCAGAGCGTGGCCAAGCACAGAGCTGTGCTGGTGGGACAAAGGGATGCCGTACACCAAGAAAGGGGGATGCTCAGAGAGGAGTTGCCTTGCACCCAGGTCTCAGCTGGGTTGCCACCCATGACATTGCCTCAGGAGACCGTTTACGAACCACAGGGGGTACAGAAATAGTCCTGTGACAGTTGTGTTGGAGGACGCGCAGGACTGGTAGCGGTATCACAGCTGTAGCAACACAATCACAATATTTTCAGTTCTTGAGAACATCCTCAGTTCCTGATTTGCCCTGTTAAGGAACTTCTTTTTTAACATTGAGAGGTCAAGCTCCGTAAGGTGTAACTGCAGGTGGCACAGCTCCATGCTGCTGCTTGGGTTCAGGGGAGGTTTGGTCAGGGCTGTTCTCCTGTTGCTTTCCATTTTCTCACTCATCCATACCCACAGACTGATCATCCACAGCCGGAACAGGGCAATATTGGAACAGACGATGGTCCCACGGCATTTTTTTTTCAACCCACCAAGAAGCTGTAAGTATCTGATACCTCGACATATCCTTGTAAATCTTGCAACCCAAGAATTAGATCCAAGAAGCCCGTACAGTCCGGATCAGCCTCAGGGATCTCACACACGTCGTGTGGCTCATCCAAACCCAAGCCCCAAAACTTTTAAGATTTTTCTCATTACAGCCCTGTCTGCCAGTCAGCTTGGAAGCTTTTAAAGGGGAACTGGTGGGTGGTAGAGTGTCTGTCTTGGTGTCTTCATTGCATTTACTGCCTCTTCATTTTCTGGAATAAAAGCTTCAGCTTTTATTTCTCATGACTTTACGATGTATCATCTTGGAAATCAATCTTCCCCCTGTAGTTTGCTTAATAACGCTGTCAAAAGTCATCAGCTAGAAAGCATTCGGTGGCGATTACAAGAAATCTTTGCAAACCCCACTCCCCTCTATGGTGAGCGGGAGGGACAAAGAAAATCTTTTATGACCATTTTTCTTTTTTTCCTGTCTTAATAAAATAAAAGCAGCCCCCTGAGAGGCATTAGTAACTGTTGAGAACCAATATTTAGATGTAGTAATTTATCTCCGTGTTTATAGAAACCACAGTTAAATATTTTAAAAAATCTCCTGAAAAATTATAATTAGAGATCTGTAGCCAAATTTGGGGGAGGGGGGGGGAGGAGGAAGGGGAGAAAAAAAATAAATTGAAAAGGCTTTTAATATCTAGGGATTTGTGTTGTTTGTTTCTGTTGACTAATATATACAGTAAACTGCCCGAGTCCCGAGGTGACTCATGGGCTCTGCAGATGGTGAGCTTTCCTCCGGGCTCGCTGAGTTAATTGAGTAGGAAGAGACGCTGCGTAACCACCTCCTCCTCCGGTCCCCTGTCCTCGTTCCCCGCTGCAAAACCAGAGGGTGTGTGAAAACCCCTCCTGGAGACCCAGCTGCAGGAATATTGGGTTTTCCAGGCAATTACATTTTTGGGAAGCTTGTGCTCTGACCCAATGGGAACAGAATGAGATAAGTTGGGGTCTTCTGGAGGCTGCCGAGGTGAAAGCCAAGTGGAGGATGCAAGTGTGTGGGTCAAGAGCGGCTCTTGGAGGATAAAGTAGCTTCTTTCAGGGTCGAGTCTCCCAGGGCTGGTTCCTGCTCTGGAGGGGTCTTGGTGTGAGCAGTGCTCTGCCTTGCTTTTGCTGTTGTAGTTGAGCATTTGCTACTTTGGGGAAGCTTTTGAAGTAAAGAAGTAAAAACAAAACAAAAATAAAAACAAGAACTAAAGCTAAAACCCCCAAACAACAACAACAAAAGCCCCTTCCCCTGAGTAACCCCCATCATTGCCCATCCCTGCGGCTTTCACAGCTGCACATGGTCCTGCTGAATGCAGATACTGCCTGGAATTCCATAGACCCCCCTTTGAAATTGATCTGGGGCTTCTTGAATGAGATGCTGCGGGGCTG
Source organism: Todus mexicanus (assembly GCA_013389965.1). Taxonomy (NCBI): domain Eukaryota; kingdom Metazoa; phylum Chordata; class Aves; order Coraciiformes; family Todidae; genus Todus; species Todus mexicanus. The sequence goes on along the minus strand of WEIS01033485.1, from coordinate 12,319 downwards.
TGGTCACTTCTGCTGACCTCTTGGGACATGGTTTTTGCTTTACCCAAACTTACGTCTCATTTACCTGTGAGCACCCAGTGAGGTGCTGGAGCAGCAGAGCTGGGGAAAGGTCTAGAGCACAGGTCTGGTGAGGAGTAGTTTAGGGACTTGGGATTGCTCAGCCTGGAGAAAAGAAGGCTCAGGGGAGACCTTCTCTCCACAACTCCCTGACAGGGGGGTGGAACTGGGTGGGGTTGGTCTCTTCTCCCAAGGAACAAGTGATAGGATGAGAGGAAATGGACTCAAGTTACACCAGGGGAGGTTTACGTTGGATGTGAGGAACTATTCCTTCCCTGAAAGGAGTATGAAGTCCTGTCCCAGGCTGCCCACTGCGGTGGTGAAGTCCCCATGCCTAGAGGGGTTTCAAAGCCGTGGAGATGTGGTGCTGAGGGACATGGTTTAGTGGTGACCTGGCAGTACTGGGTTAATGTTTGCACTCGGTGATCTTAAAGATCTTTTCCAACCTCAATGATTCTATGATTCTTGTGGGCAGGAGAAGGGGAGCTGTGCTCTGTCTCAGTAATGAGATGTGACTGTCCAGGAAAGCATTTATTTTTGCAAAATTAAAAAGCAAGAGGGAGTCAATGGATCTGTTTATAGCTATATACATTTAAAAAAAAGGCAGAAAGATAATGCTAACATATGTTGCTTCATGTTCCCAGAGCAAAACCATTTGCAGGATAGTGCAGAGCGCAGGTGGGAAGCAATCAATACCTTTATTTATTTAAAGGGATGGCAGGACAGCTCATGTAAGGGAGGAGATGAATGTATAGAACCCCTATAGACACTTTATATTCAGGTGTGGATCCTGTAGGCGTTGTATTCCCACTGGAGCCTGGAGCTGGTTTTCTGCATCTGTCCTTTCCCTACCACAAGGTTTTGTGTCCGCATCAAATGTGCAATGGGGACAATTAGTGGAAGACTCTGCAGGAGATCTTCTCTAAAGCATGGTCATGATCTTGTCTCCACAGTGATGGAGAGTGAGCGATGTGATGGGTAGAGCAGCAGCATGATTGTCCTTGTGACTACTGGACTCTGTTTAGGAGACCCTGGCTAAATGGCATGAATCACATACTGCTTTCAGTGTCACACCTCTGTCTATAAAATGCTGAAAATGCTTTATTTATTTATTTATTTCTTCTCCACATTGACGCAGACTCTTGGGGAAAGGGATTGAGTCCTGGCCTGAGCTGTTAGACTGTGTAGCCCAAAAGGTACAGGCTCTTGCAGACAATTAACCACATAATACCATGTTGATGATACCCAGGCATGACATCTCTCTTCACAGATCTACACAGAATATATATATATATATATATATATGGGATACACGTTCTTGGAGTTATATCTTTCTTTCCCTAATCTCAGATGTTTGATTGGTGATTACGTGTGTATCTGGCAGATTTCGCTGGAGGCGTCCTCTGGTGGTTTTGTGACAGAACACAACCCTTTCATCACTTCTGTTGCTGCGAGTGATCAAATAGAGACAAAACCCTATTCCCTGCCTTGCTCTGTCTTCTGAGGAGGAAGTAGGGGGCTGCTGGTGTGAGATACCCCTTTCACAGGATGGTGAACTGGGTTATGAGACCACAATCTAAATACAGATGAGATAACTGGCAAGGCTCTGAGATACTGCATCAGGACCTCATCTATCCTCACTGCCTTCAGGATCCACGTCTTGCAAGTCATAGAGTTGACCCTCCTGACATCAAACAGGGTTTCCTCAATTCATAAGACCAACAGAAGGGCTGACCACAAAGATGCAGGACTTACAGGTGGTTGTGATGATTCAATTTGTAAGACATGTAGTACTGACTTTATCTTCCAAGAAGAGGAAAGGTCCTGAGTGCTCATTGTATCAGGCCCATAGTTTGCTTTCCCATTCTTACCAGGTACTCCAGTGTAAGCTGGGAAGTTTGGAGCTGGGACTCATAGACTCTTTGCTTCCAATCCTCCCCATGAGGCTGTTTGGGAGATGGTCTGGTGGGACAGCAAGCAGGACTCAGATCAGTGTGGCAGGCTGGGATCTACTGGGACCCTGCCTGGTTTTTTCCTTGGACCGTCATCCATAACGATATTTTCACGGAGCACTTTGATCATTGAAAAATTGTTTTCTGCCAGAAATGTTCCACCAGAGAGTTTGCAAACCGATCTTAAGCATAGGTTAACTAATAATTAATGATGCTTTTTCTAGATGCGTTCCCACAGGACCTATTGCTGGTGGTTTAATTGAAAACATGAACGAGTTAAGCTTTGCTCCATCTCTGCAACTAAGAGAAATATGTCATTTTTATTTTTTTCAGTAACACAAGCAGTTTTTCAGAGCACTGGACTGGACACAATACAATAAAACCCAAGAGTTGTGTCCATTTCCCCACAACTGTTAACAGAGCTGAACCTTTTCCCCGTGTAAACAGCAGGACATACAAGGTCAGCCCCCATCCAGCTCCACATCACTTGTCACACCCATGCAAAGTCCACCCAAAGACCAGCTGAGCAAGTCTTGTCTTGGACTGGATGTAGTAAAGAGGATTGGGGGAAATATTCCAAACCGTGAAGGCTTTCCTGATGTCTTTACTAGCAATATTTGGTTTAAACCCGTGTGAGCTCTGGCTTGGGTCTCTATTTGTTCCAGCTGTAGCGTTATGGCACGAGGACTGAGGCACGCTCCTAGGTGTGAAATATTGCAAGGAGTGAGTTCATTTTGAACACAAGGGTGGCCTGGCAGCAGGCGATACCGTGGAGAGAAGCAGTTAGACCAGGAAAGAGGCTGAACGTTTCAACTGCAAATAGATTTCAAGATCTCTGGGTTTGAGAATGTTTCCTAGGTTTTTAATTCATCAGCTTGCTTGGTTTTGAACAAGCTTTTTAATGGGAACGATGGTGGTTACCTCATCACGCTGGGCTTGTGCTGATGGAGGGCACTGGGGGAAGATCAATCATTGCTGTTGTTGAGGCTTCACTGATAACCTCTGCCTGGGGCTGGATGAAGCTACAAACGCTGCCAGGTCTTCTGAGATGGGAAAGCACTTTTTTTCCCCCCCTCTGTTTTATGTATTTTCTTAATGTGTGTTGATGCTGTATGTTATTAAAATCGATTACCTCCTTCACTTATTTCCTCTCCTCTGGAGTCAATTACTTTGCATCTCTCTTTTTTTTTTGTCTTAGAAGTAGGTTGAAGCTGATAGGAGAGAAGTAATATCCAATCTGTGTTGCTTAAGGTACAGGACCAGGCTGTCAGGCTGTTGGCACAAAACAACAATTGTTTTATTGTTGGGGTAAGTAAATAAGAACAAGAAGTCTTAAGTATTGGCATATGTTGATACTTGGCCAGCAAGGTCTCTAAACAATACATTTTCTATTCATTCCAGAAACCTCATACTCGGTTATTTCTAGTTTAATGCTGTTGGCAAATACCCATGTCACCATCTAATTTTGACCGTAGTTCAACTTTTTTAGTGCAAAGCTAATCCTCTTTATAGTTGTAAACATGTGTTTCATTTGGCCTCGTGCTCATGTGCTAAAGCGACAAAGGCAATCTAGGGTTTCTGTCAGAAATGGAGATGTGTAGGTAAGCGTTTCGGTCAATCTAATTCATCTTTTATACAGTGAAAATCAGCCCAGTTGCTTAATAGGAAAGAATGTTTTTATAAGCCTCTCTGTACACTCGTGCTTGGCCCGATTCCTGCTCTGCATCTTTTCTTTTTTTCTGAAAGATGGGACAAACCAAGGAGAAAAAGAACAAGCGAATCTACAACCAATCATGAAAGCCATCAGGATCAGCTTTATGTGTCTCTTCTACACCTTTGTGCTCTTCAGATGCCAGTTTATTTATTTTTTGTTTTAGTGCGCCTCAGTTTTCGTGGAGATTTACAAGCTCAGTCGCTAACGAGGCCATACTCCAAGTGAGTCCTCTTTAAAATAACTTCTTGTAAGCAAAGCAGCAGCCCTGCAGTCACAATTCACTTTCAGGCAATGGTATTTTGTAAAACATTTTCTTGTTTTTAGTGGCAAAACTGAGCCTGATTTCCCTGCCTCCAGTGCAGCAAGTGATGAACTGTTTATCGAAATTATCTGATTCATGGAAGTCTGCCCAGTGATCACACCTGTGGTTTAAAGTGTTGTCACCAGTCACCAAACGCCTTAAAATGAGGCACCATAAACCCAGGAGAAACTCCTGAGCCTTCCAAGGACAGTGAGACACCACTAACCTGAGTCAAGTGGGACTAGACCTGGTTCCTCTATGGTTTCTTTCATTAGAAAAGGATGGGATGGGATAGGATGGGATGGGATGGAATAGGATAGGATAGGATACAGTGGGATAGGATATTTTCAGCTGGAGGGAACCAGCAATGATCATCTAGCCCAACTGCATCATCTAACCCAATAATTAAAATTATTCCATCCTAGTGAAGCTCCTGGTTGAAGTGTAGATTCATGTTGCTTCTGGTGATCTTAAAGGCGTCTTTTCCAAGCCAAACGATTCTATGATTCTATTCTGCTAAGTTAAGATGTGACCTAGGAATAGGTCAAACAGAGGGGGGAGTTTGGAGGCACGAGGTTAAGGAGGAGCTTTGTTCCTGGATGTGGTCTGCAGCGTGATGGGGGTCAGCACGGTGGTTGCAAACCAAAATAGGAAATCTTCTGAGAAACTCCCAAGCAGACACGGCCCATCTGCTTGGGCTGGGGTGGGTGCCGCAACTTCAGCAGCTGTCAACTTGGTCAGAGTTTGTGTGTGCTAAAAGCGAAAAAAAAAAAGTTTGCCGCAAAACATATTTCTATAGTCAAACGCACGCTTGAGCCACAACCATTTCTCTGTTTGTGTATACCACCGAGCTGCAAATTGTCTTCTCATATTTAAATAGGTCCTAAATTCAACCCATGCATTTCCAGTCATTATCACCCCATTATCCTTCCTCTTTTTCTCTATTTTTCTCACCAAGCAGTGGTAAACCCCAGGCCCTTTCTCAAACATGTGGTTGATATAAGAGGAAAGGAAAGTTATTTTCAAATATTTAAATGTTTTTAAATATCGTTTTATAGCAAGCGTGGTCATCTGCAAGAAATCAGTTTTCAAAGAAGGGTTTGATGGACTGATGATCATTTGAGCCAGGGATGAGATTAAATGGTCTAATTCAAGCTGGATTAGGGCTCACCATTCTGGAGAGCACATGAGTTTAGAAGAGACTGATGAAGCTGGGCTTTGAAACTACCAGTTTGGCTTTTGAAGTGTGTTGGGATCCAGACTGGTAATAGTAAAATAGTGTTTTACACCACAAAGTTATCACCCCAGTTTGATGGAGAACTGTGTCTGCTCGATAGCTGTTGGAGCATCTGAAGCATCCGTACTATCACATTTGTACCACCTTCAGCACAACCACGGTAACTAGGGCAAAGAACTGAACGAGTCCTGTGGTGGCCAAGGCTGGAGGTGACCTTGTTAGTGAGCATCAAACAAGCTTGGAGATGCAGCACGTGGAGATATCACCTTGATAGTGCTCTGGGGCAAGTTTAGGGCTCTGACATCTCCAGTGACTGCAGCAGATACAGGAGCATGAAATCAGTTCCTGGAAGCAAAAATCCTCCTTTCTGCCTTTAGCTCGGTGAGTGCTGCTTAGGGAAACCTCATGTTTTAAGTGGGGTTTTTCTCTCTGTTTTGCTCTTTGGGGTTTTTTTTTGGTGTGGCAGTTTTATAGAGACTAACATGCTCTTGACGCAAGGCTGCGCACATCCAAGGTCTCTGCTTTGGGAGGCTCAGAGCTAGCTGAGAACTTAAGAGCATCTTGAGAGCATGGAAGAAGGTGGCATGCTTCCTCTAGAGAGCAGCCGGAAGGAGAAATGACAAATGTATCAGACAAGTCATCCCATCTTTCATCGCACTGAGGGACAAATTCAATTGTGACCTCTCATTCTCTTGATTAAAGCTCCAAAGCTTTTACAACCTCCACCCAGTATTTCTGATGCATTAGTTGTATAACTTCCTGTAAGAACGTTTATTGCTCTCCAGTGCACGTGGGATGTTTCCTACGTCCTTCAGTTTAGGGGTTTGCCATTAGCTGCGGATATTGTTTTGTTTGTTTATTTAGAGAACTTTGAATATTCAGTTTCAATGTGTTAATCTGGAAGAAACTAGAAGAAAAGCTCTTTCTTGGCTGGAATTCATCAGGTTCTCAGCAGAATGGTCGCATTTCAAGTTGCTATATTTGCTGTGCCACGTGGCTGATGGACCCACAGTACATAGCTGCTGAATTTTCCATCATTTAAATTCCCTTTACTGGACATCCAGGGTCAGAAGCAGCAATAACTTGGGGTCATTTGGGTTTGGGGGGGAGGGGTGTCACTCTTCTTTTCTTATTTGTTTCAATGCTAGTAAGGAGCAGTTCACGGCTTTGGTGATCGAGAGCCAACACTGGTGCTGCTTTAAAAATCATTCATGCTTTTCAGGTGTCCAGCTTCCAAATGACTGAGGGCACAAGGGGAAATGTAAACATTGTGCTGTTATTCAACCTACTACATAAGAGCATTGAGTTTGACAAGGCTCCAGGTAGCCCGTGTCCCGTCCTTACCTAGATCAGACGCTGATATCCCTCCCCAGTGACATATAATCTGGCAGGCTTGTTTTCACTATAACAATTGGCCACTGTACATGTTGGTTACGCTTCTTCGTGCCTGCCCTGCCGGAGCTGCTTCCAGGAGCTTTTTCACTGCCTTTCTCAGGATTCGAGATTATAGAGCTTGTTCTTAAATGCAAGTTCAGGTGTGTGCTGCATTTATTTGATCTGTGTAAGGAGGCAGGTGATTGCAGATATTCTTTTGAACCTCATATCAAAAGCCGATCCAGGCTTTTTTTTTTTTTTTTCCTCTTTTATTCTTTTTATTTCTCTAAGACAGATGTGTGTGGTATTAGAAATTGTGAAAGTTCTTGGTAGGGTGCTGGCCACAGCAGATGAGGCTGCTTTCAGAGGCCCAGAGTTGGCTGTTCGAGGGTGAGATGAATTTCAGGCTGTGCCATTGATACACTTTTACGCTGGGCACCAAAGAGATACTGGAGGTAACGAAGCTGAAAGCGCTTGTTGCCGAAACTCCGTATGCACGGAGAGCCTCGGCAGATGAGCTCAAGGATCGTTACCGAGAGCAAAACCTGGTGTCTTTATTTCTGCACTGATCTTGCTGGGAAAGCAGAGCAGGAGCCATTCCCTCTGCCCCTGGTACACCCTGTGCTGCCCTTGGGGAACAGGATTCATATTTACACCCAGAGATTGCGAGGCCAGGTCGGGCAAATACAAACAGTCTGACTTTGCAACAACATAAGAGCATTGAAAATGCTGATTTAAAGTATGGGACGTAGATAGGAGTTCTAAGCAGTAATAAATGTGCTCCGGCCCAGGCACGAGAGAATTACTTCTGGTCAGCTGGCAGAGCTGGATTTAGAACAGGACTCTGGACTTTGGCGTAGTTTGCATTAAGCTGGATTTCTGCATTGTATTATTTTTATAGGCTCTTCCCATCTGACAGAGATCTCTATTTCTGTGCTAACATAAAGCGTATGACTCTGTGTTGCATACGCCGTACGTAGCTCAGACAAGAAGTTGGCAGCAGCCCACTCCTCTGCCAGGGATTTGTTGCACCGTGGTGGTTCAGGGCTCCCCAGGCTGTTATGATCCCCCCCAGCATCCCAGTATCTGAGATGAGACAGCTCCTTCCCAAAAACCTACCCTCTCTCTTGCTGCGCTCAAAGACCTTCTCCACCAGCCCCAAACGCAGCAGGGAAGCATTCCCATCTAGAGCACTTTGCTTCTCTTTACTTACCTTTGGCCCCCAGGTCAGGAAACCTTAATAATTTCCTTTTTATTAATTTAATCCATAGTTCCTAGTAATTACCATAAATTAAGCCTGCTGGGGGGAAAAACACAGCCAATAAAGTAAAGAAACTGCTCGCTTTATTTGGGTAACGTCACTACCTGGAGAATTGTTTCTCGTAGGTCAGTCCCTTGGTTGTTGTGATTAACTTGAGATCAGACCAAGAGGCAGAGAGTTTTCCCGTCCACCTTTTAAACGAGGCTCGGACGTGCCAGGAATTCTGCTAACACACAGGGTCCTGTTAAACACTTAACCTCGGTGTGAAACGAACTTAGTCCTGCCCCTGTGCAGGTACCGAGTATTTCCAAAGGACGGTTTCTCTCCAGTTTGAATAGACGTGTCTGGAGACCCTGGTGTGTCCTTTCCGATGACGTTCACCCTGGTGAGATCCCAGAGTTCGGCATATGGATACAAATTGTGCGTTATCGCCCAAAAACGAACCAACAAAATTAATAATCTGGATTTCCAGGGTGAAAATATGTCGTGTTCTTTTGCGAAGACCCTTCTTTTGCAACGCCTTTGGAAATGGGGTGCTCGGAGCGTGATGAAGAAAGCGGGAATTCTAACAAGCCCGTGGGATGAGAGGTTGAGTCCAGGAGCCCGCAGAGGCCCCGCTAGTAAAGGGTTGCTGGTTTCCTTTCCTAACTGGGCTGAAGCCAGGCATTCCTGAATGGCACCGGTCCTCCCAGCACTGGAGAGGAAACATTCCCGTTTGTTAGCTGTGGAAGTGCACGCCTAAGCCAAAGGTTACCAGGCTGAGGTGATATTTTTGCATTCCTACAATGTCTTAGCTTTTTTAAATTAAATTCTTGCAACATGAGGATTTAATCCCTCCTGGTATATACAGTGTGTGTGTATGTGCATGTGTGTGTATGTATATATATATATATTT